>JAKSZU010000013.1:70366934-70580112 GCA_026018925.1 Tupaia tana
TACACACTGTAGCCAGGTGTTAAAAACCATGCTGTATCCAACAATGATGTATCACAATTACATCTACATAAGAACTTACGATTTTAAAAATAACAACAGCAAAAATAGTGCTACACTCCATTCTGCAACGTTTAAGGAAATCCTGAGCTGCTGCCTCACCTGTCAGCCTGTAAGCCTCAGAAAGGTGGACTGGTGGCTCGGCTCAGGTAGTTAAAGGACAGATAGGGGCAGGCTTAAATGCAGAGAGAGTAGCAGCTTCTTCAGCATATGCTAACTTTTCCCTATAAAGGAGCCTAGACGTTCTGCAGGGCTGTCTGATTGGACCAATGAAGACAGGTAGAGACCAGAAAAGCATCTCATTTCAGTGAGATGCTTCCTGGGTCTGCAAGGCCTTGGGCTAGGCCCTGGGAAGAGAGGGATGAAGCAAATCCAGGCCCTGCCCATGGGGAACTCAAGTGGCAGGTGGATGCAAGAGCTGCGTGGAGATGGGTGGGCCATGATGAGCTTGGCCTCATGGGGAGAGGTACCAAGGCTTCACAGGGCGATGATGGCTGAATGGGCTTGTCACGTTATCAGACTGTCTTTGTCAAGATAGAGGACCGAGGGCTCGAGGCCTTGCTGTTCCTCCCATGTGAGGGGAGAGGTGGTGTGGCATAGTGGGAAGGATCCGAGGGCTCAAGTGCAGGGGCCTGAGTCAGGCCCTTCAGTTTCTGCATTGATGAAGTGATTTTAATGAAAAGGCCTAACTTACAGGGAGTTTTGTAAGGCTCAATGGAATGAACAGGTATGAAAATGGTAGGGTTGGGACCAGCAGTTAGCGTAATGGCTATGTCGCTGGACTCCCACGTAGTCGACTGCGGTTCGAGTCCCGGACCCGGTGGCTTAAACTCACACCGGGCGCGTGTGCGTGTGTGCCCAAGATCCCGAGAGGAGAATGGAGGAGAAGGGATTGCGGCGTGGCCATCCCCCCTGGGGGGTGATTTCCTGCTTTCTATCTCTCTGTTTCTCTCTGTCTGTCTGGCAAGCGCACGCGCCCTATAGCAAAAACCTCTCCCAAAAAAAGAAAAAAAAAAAATGGTAGGGTTATGGGAAATGGCAGAAGCAGGGTCCACACATAGTATCAGGTTTCATCTGTGAAACTGGAAATGAATGGTGGCCTTCTCCAACAAATGAGAGTCATGACCTAGGTCCCCCTGGGTTCCCATCATGAATCAGTTCTTCCCTTTGACCCAACTCACTTGAGAGGAAATGAGAGTCCAGACTAGACAGTCTTCTTGCCATGACATTAGGGAACTCTGTGGAAAAAGTGCCATATTATACACCGGCTGAAACAGTGCAGGCTTGAAAAGCCGACAGACCTTAGTTCAGATTGTGATTCTGATTTGAAAGGTACTTATGCTCTCTAAATTCAATGTCCTAATCTGTAAAGTAGGGGTAATAGTAAAGACCTACTTCATAGGTTAAATTAGAAAGCCCTTGTGAAGTACTCAACACAGGGCTTGGCATATGGTAGTAAAAATGAGCTATTACAAGGTCAGCAGGTGGTATGGTGAAGGCCCTGAACTTCCACATGGCCAACCGTGGTTCAAGTCTCAGACTTAATGCTTAAAAATCACACTGGGCATGCGTGTGTGCATGCCCAAAATCCCAGGAGGAGAATGGAGGAGAAGGGATTGTGGCATGGCCATCCCCCAGGTGAGTTATTTCTCACTTTCCCTCTCTGTCTCTCTCTGGTGAGTGCACACACCCTAGGCAAAAGCTTTAAAAAAATTTGACTATTACTACAGGCTACTTTCATGAGGATTGATGAGATATTATAGGTGTTCAATTAACCACTGATCATACCCTCTCCCTTTTAAAATTAGTTTGGGTAGAGTTCCCAGCACTCATGATCCCCACTGGCGTTTAGGGTGAAGGGTAGATGGTTATACAGAAAAGTATTTGAACCTCTTAAAGAATAAAATTGTTTTCAGGCACTTGTAAGCCATTTATAATTACCCATTTACCTGTAATTAATGATCACACCAATTACAGCCAATTATGATTCATCAAATCACATGTCCTCAGGACTTTCCCTTTGCATAGTTTTATTAGAGAATTAGTACAACTTAGTGTAGTATTCCACTACAGTAATTATCCTGGCGATTCAGAAAACGTGCCCAGGCCACCACGTGAATTATGAGCATCAATTTGCTCCAAAAGTGCAAATCCAAGAAGGGTCTTTCTAAGATTCTTTTTCTTTCTGGCAGGTCATAGATCATCACGGAAACTGAGAAGACAACGACAATTTCTTCCACAATGTCATACAGACGAGAACTAGAGAAATATCGTGACTTGGATGAAGACGAAATCCTTGGGGCCCTAACAGAGGAAGAGCTCAGAACCCTGGAAAATGAGCTGGATGAGCTAGACCCCGATGTGAGTAGGTGCAGAAAGGGTATACGTCACAGGTGCAGCACAGGGACAAGCTAGAGGACAGAGCGCTCGAGGCCTTGTTGTCCCTCCCATGTGAGGCGATCATCCCCATCTGGTAGAGGGACAGGTGTACACTTGTGAAGCGACCACTTTCTTTTTTCCTTATATGGCAATGACATTGGGATAACCTTGCCTTTGCAGATTTCTGTGGTTTTCTTTTTCTGTAAATATGTTGTACTTGGGGTCAGCAGATCTCATAGTGGTTAAGGTGCTGGATTCCCACATATCTGACCGAGGTTCGAATCCCAAACCCAAAGGCTTAAAACTTGCGCTGGGCGCTTGTGCATGCATGCCCAAAATCCTGAGAGGAGAATGGAGGAAAAGGAATTGCAATGTGGCCGTCCCCACTGGGGAGGAGGCGATTTCTCCCTTTCTCTCTGTCTCTCTCTTTCTCTCCAGCGAGCGCACGTGCCCTATGGCAAAAAATCTTTTAAAATATAATAAAATATGTTGTATTAATCAGAGGTCTTCAGAAAAACAGAACTAATAGTATGTGTGTGTGTGTGTGTGTGTGTGTGTGTGTGTGTGTATAAATACAGATAAATATAGAAAGGTTCATTATAAGGAGTCAACTCAGGTAGTAATAGAGGCAGGTGACAAGTCCTGGATCTGCAGTCAGCAAGCTGGAGACCTGCTGGTGTAGTTCCATTCTGAATGCTAGCAGGCTGAAGACTCAGAAAGAGCTAACGTTTTTATTCAGGTCCCAAAGCAGAGGAAAAGCAGTGTCCCAGCTCAAGGCAAATTAGGCAAGAGAAAATTCCCTTCTACTCATGGGAGGATCAGCCTTTTTGTTCTATCTAGTCCTTCAACTGGATGGGACCCACCCACATCAGGGAGGGCAACCTGCTTTACTTAGTCAACTGATTCAAAAGGTTAATCTCATCCAGAAATGCACTCACAGATACACCCACAATAATATTTGACTAAATGTCTGGCCACCCTTTGGTCCAGTCAAGGTGACATAAAATTGACCATCACCAGTCTATCCCTTGTCACCTGGATATGCATATCTCTCTCTTTAAACCATAGTTAATTTCTAAATAAAGAGAATAACAAGGTCATAATTCTGCCTAATATGACATAGCTATCCTCTGTGCAGTGGAAAACATACTAACCCCATCTCCCAAGAAAAGCAGGTAAAGGCCCCGAGTGATGTTTGCCCTCTCTCCTGATACTGCGTAACTTAAATACTATGAGGTAGAACTAACAATACTTACGTACTATGATATAAAATCAACACATCTATATTACATGATAAGGGAATAAAAGGGAGAAGAAACAATATATTTGCTATGCACATACACAAGTTTATAAAATAAGGAAGAAATGCTCGTGGCAATCACAGTGCTCATTTCTGTAACTGGACAGATGGTTGTAGGTGGTACTTATAATTACTTTCTTCCACTACCCATTCTGCTTTTCTTTTGCCTTCAGCAAGGATCTCAGCTGGTCATGGTTTCTCAACTGATAGGGTGGTCCAAGCCTCCCTTTCTGAAGGGTCTGGGCCATTGGTAGTCCCACCTAGACTGGGTAGTTATCGTTTTCTACTGACCTTAAGCTCAAGACACAGTGATACAAAGAGACAGATGCAGAGTCTTTTGTATTCCAGACATCCCCTTTCTTCCCTCCATTGTGGAGTAGCCATTCAGTTTCTGCTTGGTAGTCAGGATCGGTAACGTCAACTAGCATAATCACTCCCCGAGCCTGTCGGCCAGAGGGATGTGGAGTCCCAAGGAGCTGGGTGCCAGTTTTGACTTCCGGTTCAATGGCGTTACTGTTACGTCTCCTGGAGGAAGCATTCCTCCCTATGAGACTAAGACTTCTCCACTAGAGCAGAAGGTCATGGGAACAGGAAAACAGAACTTCAGCTAGTGGGCCACTAGGGGAAGCAGTGAGTGGAGCCTCTCTGTTTCCAACCTTGATTCCTGGACCCTTGATTCCTGATCCCAGCTATGGGAGAAGGAGAAGCATATATTGGCCACTGACTCAGGGCTTACACAGCCTTCCAAGAACCTTGCCCCAGCCCTGCAGGTATCATCACCTAGATGGTGCTGCCCCTGAGCCTTCACGGGGTCATTTCACCTTTCTGGCCAGCCAGATGCTGTGGGATGATGGGGAATGTGTCATGGAATGAATTAGCTAAGAAAGAAAGGACTAGAAGAATCCCTCTCACTTGTTTGATGTCTTATCATCTCATTGCATAGTTGGTACATTTGAGAAGTTTGTTCAATGCCCAGTTTTGCCTCTGCAGTCAGATCACACAGAATCAAGAGACAGAAGGCTCCTAGTATATGGTTTGGCAAGTTGCGCTGCAGATATAGGCAGAGCCATAGGAGGGAGTCCTAGGCGGTCTATTAGACAAGGGTCTTCAACTTAGAACTATATCCTAGGTGCCCAGGTCAACACCCAGGACAGAGAAGGTAATAATGAATGCTATGGAATTAACTGAATTTTTCACTGGATATATTGGGTTGTCGGAAAAGTCATATTTTTCTATGCAAAAATGCATCATGACTTTTCTGACAACCTAATGTTTTTCATTTAAAAATGAATTTAAAAGATATTCTCCCCACCCCCCTTTAACCAGTCATTGCTCATCTCTGTTTAACAGAGATTACTAAAGAAAACAACACTTCAATTCCATTTCACTAACCTGCCAATAACTCCTAATGTATAGAGAGTGCAGCTTAGCTGGAAAAATGTGGGATCAGAGGTTGTATGCTCCACTTCTAACCTCGGCTCTGTCTCTCACATATCCCGTGCCCTTGGGCTAGTTGCTATCTTTCCATAGACTTCAGTGTTCCCATCCATGTAATGATGGAGTTGACTGGTCCCTTCTAGGACTAAGATTCCATGGATTTATAGCCGGGTCTTATCTTCAGATTTTATGAAGTGGCTTCTTTCTAGGTGACCCAGAATCCTCATCTAGGGGTCCCAGGTTCCAGGCCCCCTGGAATGGCAAATCCCTCTAGCAGTGTGTCCTTGTCCTACAAATATTTGTGGATTCCCCCACCCAGCCATGATGAGGTTGTTCCGCGATACCCACGTCTATTAGAAGGTGGGCCTGATGGAGAGACCCTGAGGCCCCTCCTTTCTCCCCAGCATCATCCCTCCCCGTTACCCTTGGCTTCAGTAAAAATAAGCAAATGTAGGCAAGGAACTATCAAGCTTCAGTGCTGTAAAATTATGCTGTTCTAATTCTATCCTAGATCGCTGTTGCACAGAATTGTGAGAACAAACAGCTTAAAACAGTAAGGACAAAGGGGGATGCAGCCACGTCTAGTTAACTTGATAAATATGACTCGGTTATCTGTCAAGCACGGGTCCTGCTCTGGGCACCCACGGGGAAGCCTGGCAAGCACTCTGCCCTGCAGGAGCTCGGGCTGCCGGGGAAGCGGGCTTAATAAACCACGTCCTAAATGAGAGCAGACAGGGAGCTCAGAGACAGGATTAGTTTTCACTGGTGGGAGGCTTCCCAGAGCAGGTGATATTGGATCTGGGCCCTGGATTTTTCTAAGTCAAGAATAAAGGCAAAGAGTCCTGGGCTGAGCTTGAAGGCAGTCGGGGAGGGGGAGTCTCGGCGTGGTTTCTGTGAAGGGTCTGATGTGGTAAGGGGTAGGAGGTTGTGTAAGGCAGACAAAAGAGCTTGGGCTTTTCCCTGCAGGCCCAGGGAGCCCTGGAGAGGCAGTGACTTGGGGGGGGGGGGGGCTTTTCGGTTTCAGGAGCTGACCCTGAAGACAGATGGGCTCCAGAGGGTTCTAAGGAACAGATGAAATGTAGAAGGAGTTCGTGCTGTTCCCAGGGAGAAGTGCAGATCCCACTCCCACCTCCCCGTCCCCCCCTCCCCACACGCAGGGTCCCCCAGGCCTGCTGTATGGGGACAGGATTAGATTGGGCTGTCATTGCAAACAGGGCAGGTGATGACAAGGGTCGGAGTCCAGCATCAGACCCAGGAGTGAGAAGGGGGCTGGAGAAGGAGCTTGCACCCAGAACAGGATGGCACTGAGGCCCCAGCTACAAGCTCTGTTTCACCCCTAAACTGGCTTAGAGCTCCCGCAGGACCCCACCCCAAGTTTCAGAATCTCTGGCCTCAGCAGCAAATTCCCAGAGCCTCTGTACCCCTCAACCAGCCCTCCTGCCAGGTGATTAACAGGAAAGAGACCGCTCTGCTGGTGCCCACTGGAGGGAGTGGCACCGGGGCTCAGATTGCTGGCCAGCTTGCCTGGAGTCACAGGACCAGGGCACAGGGACTTGGATTTCAAACAAGCTCCCCAGTGTGTGCGCCTCCCACTCTGGCAGGGAGAAGCTTTATTGTGCATATACACTGGGGAGCGGGGATGGGCCACCTGAGACCTTGATTCTCATAGCACTCTGGTTTCAAAACTGACGTTTTCAAAGACCCCTTTCTCTCTCAGTTCAAAGGAAAAAGAAGCCAGAGAGGATAGGCGATAAGGGAGGTCAGTGGAGTTTTGTCCCAGCCACACAATCGGCCCCTTCAATGCCCTGGTGTCTGTTACCTGATTTGCAAGACAGTATGTGAGTCTTGAAAAGGCCTAGTGGGCTGCCCTTCTTTCTGGGAGTACAAACATTCCAGCTCGAGTTTCACCCTCCCCTGGCCTAGCTCTGCAATCACAGCACAGGGAGAGGCCAAAGGTATGCAGACCATGAGAGGCCTCCCAGCAAGCCAGCAGGTGTCCGAGAGACTCCACACACCCCTCCACTCTAACCAGCCCCCAACTCCCAGCAGGAACCCAGCCCACAGAGGGGAGGGACTTGCTCTAGGTTACTTCTCCAAAGGGAACCAGACCAGAACCAGGTCCCCTGCTGCTGTCTCTCTTACATCCCATGCTCCTTCTGTTTTTATTTTTGCTGAACAAGCACTTAGATGGCACTGACCATGTGCAAGTGCTGCTCTCAATACTTTGAAATTTTTAACTTATTTAACCATCATCATAATGCAATGAGACAGGCGCTGTTATCCCCATGTTATGGACAAGGAAACTGAGAGGTGAGGTATCTTACCTGAGGTTCCACAGCTAGGGAGTGACGAGCCACGACGTGGTTCTAGAGCTCACGTATCAGCCACGCCATACTGAAGCTTCGTGGGAGTCTTTGGGAAGGAAGTGTGGGCCACAGACCTGCTCTGATTTTATGGCTTGAGCTCTGTATAAAAAATTACCCCTTGGAACCAGCAGTTAGAGTAATGGCTATGTCGCTGGACTCCCACGTAGTCGACCGCGGTTCGTGTCCCGGACCCGGTGGCTTAAAACTCACGCCGGGTGCGTGTGCATGCATGCCCAAGATCCCGAGAGGAGAATGGAGGAGAAGAGATTGCGGCGTGACCATCCCCCTGGGGGGTGATTTCTCGCTTTCTGTCTCTATGTCTCTCTCTGTCTGTCTGGCGAGCGCACGCGCCCTATAGCAAAAACCTATCCAAAAAAAAAATTACCCCTCCCCCACGTTTTTTCTGGAAACAGCCTATGATGCAGAAGTCCACGTTCCCAATCCTGGCTCCGCACTGGATTTAGGCACGTGATTTTCCCTCTTTGGATCTCAGTTTTGCTCTCTGTAAAATGGATGCAGTTGTTCTAGAGGGCCTCTGCTGCCCCCTCGGGCTGGAACCCTGTGCCATTTCCTGATCCATTCCTCACTGCTTTATTACCTGATCTCAGCAGACACTTCAAGGGGGTGACGTTTTCGGTTATGCAACTGTTAAGCCTCAGCGTCATGTGCCAGAGTAGAGTATGAGGAGTTGGAAAGCAGCTCTGTTTGTAGCAGGATTCCAAACTGGTGCACATTAAAAAAAAAAAAAGAAAGAAAGAAAGAAAAAAAGAAAGAAAAAATTCCCGCAACTTTCTATCTCTCTCTGGAAAAACTCGAGCTTATCATGAGGTTGTGGCACTTGGACTCCCGCGGGAAAGGAATGCTGTGTGTGCTAAAAGTATCCGCTGTTGACCATTCCCCAGAGGATCTGCCCTTTCTCTTCTCTCGGGAGTTAAGTGGATGCTGCTCTGAAGCGGAGCCAACTCTGTCGTTATGATTGCCTTGTACCCAGCCGTGGGGAAATGCACAATGCACAGAGAGGTTCGAGGCTAGGTTACCCTGTGCCCAGGGCAGGGAATAGGGTCCAAGTTCTTACATGGTTGACAGATATTTACATTTAAAGGATATGCTGTGGGCAAAGCCCTACATGGATTATTTCATTTAGTCTTCAGAAAGGGTTCAGTTTTGAAGTCCATTTTAAAGATGAGGAGGGGCCGGCCCCATAGGCTAGTGGTTAAGGTAGCCAGATCCCACATGGCCATCTGCAGTTCAAAGCTCAACCTCAGAGGCTTGAATACATGCAAGACATGTGTGCATAAACATGCAAGGCATGCGTGCCCCAGATCCTGAGAGATTGGAGAAATGGAGGAGAGGAGATTGTGGTGTGACTACCCTCTACAGGAGGCAAGCTTTCCCTCTCTTTCTCCTGTCTCTCTCGTGAGCACATGCACCCTCTGGCAACGTGCATACATACATACATAAAAATAAAATGGGAAGTTGAGGCTTACAAAGACAAGATAACTTGCCTAGATGCCACGTGGGTGGTGTTGGATTCCAACCCAGATTGTTGTGGCCTGGTAACTTGTGCTGTTAACCATCATCCCTCATGAACCTGTGAGCATCCTAGCCCAGGAGAGAACTTGGAAAATAAAGGAATTACTGGCAAATTATTTATTCCAATTGGATGTCCTTTGAAGTTGTTACATTATTTTCACCATAAATACTAATCTTAAAAAGAAAACGAAAAGGAGAGGAGCCAGTCCCATAGCATAGTGGTTAAGCACAGTGCATTGGAAGATGGATCCCAGATGCCCAACTGTGGCTCAAATCCTGGCACCAGTGCTTTGAAAAACACGCTGAGTGGGGCCAGCAGGTGACATGATGGTTAAGGGCACTGGACTTCCACGTGGCTGACCGCGGTTTGAGTCCCAGACCTGGCGGCTTGCTTTCTCACTTTCTCTTTCTCTCTCTGTTCCTCTCTGGTCAAACATAAATAAAGAAATAAACAAAACAAATAAAAATACAGTTAAATAAAATAATTCTTAGTAAAAAAAAGAAAAACGTGCTGAGGATGTGTGGATGCCCCACATCCTGGCAGGATGGAGAAATGAAGAAAAAAGAATCATGGCACAACCATGCCCCACTAAAGGTTGCTTTCGCTCTCTCCCACTGTCTCTCTCCCTCTCCCCTTCTGTGTGGCAAAGACCTATGTCCTCTGACAAAAAAGAATAATAAATTAAGAATACACTTAAAGAGTCAACTATAAATATTACTTGTTAATGAGGGTTTGGGGAAAAGACACAATATTTATATTTATTTATTTATTTACTTTAATTTGCTGGAGGGTGTATGCACTCACTGGAGAGAGTTAGAGCAGGAGGAGAGGGAAAATGAGGAAGCATCCCAACGAGGGATGGCCATGTCACAATCCCTCTCCTCTATCTCTTTTTTCAGGATTTTGGGCACATACATACATACACTCAGCATGTTTTTCAAAGAGCTAGGTCCCGGACTCAAACCACAGTTGGCCATGTGGCTTCCACTTGCCTCAACCATCACACCACTGGCTGGCCCAAAGCGGAGTATCTTTAAAGCTGTTTCAGTAAAAGGATCAAAATATTTGCAGGCAAGAGACAGTCAAAATAATCCTATATGGGACCAGCAGATGGCGTAATGGTTACATTGCTGGACTCCCACATAGTCAACCATGGTTCGAGTTGGACTTGGTGGCTTGAAACTCACACCGAGTGTGCATGCATATGTGCCCAAAATCCTGAGAGGAGAATGGAGGAAAAGGCATTGCAGCATGGTCATCTCCCCAGGGAGTGATTTCTCACTTTCTATCTTTCTGGTAAGCGCATGTGCCCTATGGCAAATATCTTTAAAAAAAATTTTTTTTAATCCTATGAATAAATTAGATCCTAAAAGCTGGTTTTAATCAGTCGTTAAGAAGTTGCAATACAATATAACCACAGAACTAATCATGGAAAACAATAGGCCCTCCGCAAAATCTGAAATAATAGTGCTGATGAAAATAATGACTATTGCTACTGAGGTATTCTTACATGCCAGATGCTACGCCTCATTTTATGGACATTATCTCATAAAATCTCCACCAGGATCTTATGAGATTGATACTCATAGACTGGAGATAATACTACCCCGAAGAGAAGGAAATGACTGCCCAGAATCACGATTAAGTGATGACTAAATTCAGATAGGCCCAACTTTCTTGGCCCATACTGTATTAAGAATGAGAACAGGTGGCCATGAATTGCAGGAAGAAATGATGGAAGAGAAAACTAGAGCTGTAGGATCTCTGAGCTACAGGACACCGAGACACCGAACACCACCCCACACCACCCCCGTAGGATCTCCAAGCTATAGGACACTGAGACACCGAACACCACCCACACCACCCCTCCCCCACTCCCACATACACAGTCCAGGGAAAGAAACCCTGATTTATGGATTGCGTCCCGGACACATGTGATTCACTTGGTGATTGATGTATTTCATTGAATCTTCATACCAATCGTGTGAGGTACGTGTTATTACCATTTTAGTGATGAAAACCCAAAGCAACAACAAAGCCTCGAAGTGGAAAGAGGAGAAGGGACTTGTTCAAGGTCACATAGTGAAAGTGGCAGAACCAGGATGAGAACCCCGGGACTTCCTGTCACACGTAGCTTCCCTTCGAACTTCACGGACTCGTCCCATCTTCCATACTCAGGTCCCAGATGATATCCGGTCAGGCAGAGGGCACCACTGGCCATCCAGGAAGCAGCCAAGTTTGGTCCTCAGGCCGAGGTTCTCCTTTGTAACACAAGCCGGCAGAACTGCTAACTCAGGACAGAAGTAAACAGTTGAAATGGAAAGAAATAAATCTCTCCTCTAAAAATAGGCACAGATCCTTAGAAACACTGCCGGCCTGCTGACCGTGCACAGAGCCACACACAGAAGATGGGCCTGGCGGGTGAGGGCGAGTTAGGCCAGGCATTGGTGTGTCTCCCCCACCCTGCCGCCTAGCCTCCATGCTTCCCCCAGCAGCCCCCTATGGCCTCTGCTGCCTGGGGGCCATCTTGGAGTTGCAGCCCTTCTCTCTTCAGATTAAGAATCCTCTCTGTTTTCAAGGTCTGACCTCCCCACCCCTCCCTCGGGAAGCTTTCTTGACCTTCTCCCTCCAGGCCCCCAGCATAGCACCTGCCCCACACTGAGGACCCTGAGCAGTGTCCTTTTTGATTTTTAATAGAGAACATTTTAAACATATAAGAGGGTGTGGAGTATACCTAGGTTGCCACCATCCAAACTCGACGAATGCTAACATTTTGCCTTATTTGGTGGAGATCACACTTACCAAGAAAAGAAATCATTATAGATGAAGTTTCAGCCCTGCCTTCCTACCCCCGGTCTACTCCCCATCTCTTCCACTCTACCGAGGGCTCTCTGCCCACGAGGAGTACACCGAGTCCGTACAACTTCAGAGAGGCAATGCAGATGAAGAAAAGGAAATGGGTCCGATTTCCTCAGGCATGTAGCCACCAGGGTTCATCTTTTACTTTTCTTTATTCTTCTTTTTAAAATTTTATTTTATTTTAAATTTCTTTATTTACATTCATTCACTGTACATCATTACAATATACAAAATGAGATTTTTCCATCCAGAATACACTGTATATTGGCTCAATCAAGGACATTACCATATGTGTTAACTTCAACACATCATTTTCCATGTCTTGTTTCTTATATATTTTGCTTCTCCCCACCCCCCCCACTCGACTCCTTACATCTCACCCGCTGCCATTTCTCACCCTCCTCCCATAATTGTCTCTGGTATCTACGTTGCTTTTCATGCCTTCCCCCACCCCCCCACACACATTTTATTGATTCACAAAAGATCTTAATTCATCTAAATATTTTCAATAGCAAGTGCTTTCCCATTCTTGAAAGAGATGTGTATATAAGAAGTTTCACTTGCCACTCCCAGGCTTTTGCCCTGGGCTGAGAACTCGGTTACCAGATAGGGTGTAGCTTGACTGCAAGCAGCAGAGGCCCAAAATAACATGATCGGTGCAGTGGTGTGTTCCTCCCTCAAGGAACAGCCCAGAGGGGGCCAGGGAGGGTTGGTGTGGAGACTGGCTTCCTGAGCTCCTCAGAGTCCTAGATTCAGTTGTCCTTACCTTCCTGCTATCGCTAAGGCGTAGTCCTTATCCCCGTGATCTGAGATGGGAGCCATAGTAACCACATTCTAGCCACCAGACTATAGGAAAGAGGGAAGGAAGAAAAAGGGAGAAAAGCCACAGCCAAGTGCCTTTTAAAGAAGGTTACCAGAAACTGCCACTGGACACTTAGATCATTGATCAGAACTTAATTACGTGGCTTGACATAGCTGCAAGGGAGCCTGGGAAATGTGGTCTTTAATCTCAAAATGTGGCCAACAGGCTGAAAAATGGGAGTGTGTCTATTCCTAAAAAAGGGGAGACTCGGGAACCAGCAGTTAGCGTAATGGCTATGTTGCTGGACTCCCATGTAGTCAACCGCAGTTCGCGTCCCAGACCCGGTGGCTTAAAACTCACGCCGGGCGCGTGTGCGTGCGTGCCCAGGATCCCAAGAGGAGAATGGAGGAGAAGGGATTGTGGTGTGACCATCCCCCCTGGGGGGTGATTTCTCGCTTTCTGTCTCTATGTCTCTCTCTGTCTGTCTGGCGAGCACACGCGCCCTATAGCAAAAAACCTCTCCAAAAAAAAAAAAAAAAAAAGAAGGGGAGACTTGATATTAAGAAAAGGTGGAATGAGAGATGTTGTCAGAAATGTTAGGAATTGAGGTCTCCCACAGAAAATATTACTAAGGTTCCACCCTCTAGCATGGTATTTCTTAAAACTCCCATCACTGAACCCTGATTACATTCTGGACACCCCTGCCCTTTGCCATTCACAATACATTCTCTACCCCAAAATGTGCTTGGGGGCAGCAGTTGGGTAACCCAACAATAAGCCTGGGGCAGCAAGTGCGATGTGACCTGAAAGCATCCAAGAACTATTATCCTTTTTCCAGCTGCAGCGGCAGTGTGTGCATGAGCTATTCATATCACATTTTCTTAGCACCCAGTGCTTGGACTGGGTATTGGAGAAGACTAAGATATAGGGCTGGGGACCAGCATTTGCACAATGTTTGCATCACTGGACTCCCATGTGGTCAACCACAGTTCAAGTCTTGGACCTGGCAACTTAAAATTCAGGCCAGGTGCATATATGTGTGCGTGGCCAGAATCCTGAGAGGAGAGTGGAGAAGGGATTGTGGCATGGCCATTCCTGCTGGGTGATGATTTCTCACTTTCTGTGTCTCTCTCTGTCTCTCCTACAATAGAAAGCAAAAATCCATAGCAAAAATCTCTGTCTTAAAAAAAAAAAGATACAGGGCTGGCCCCATAGCCTAGTGGTTAAGGAAGTCAGATCCCACATGCCAACTGCAGTTCGAATCCCAGCTCTGACAGCTTGAAAAACATGCCAAGTACATGTGCATGGGTGCTCAAAATCCCAACAGGATGGGAAAAAATTGAAGGTGACAGGATTGCAGCATGACCATTCCTCATGGAGGGTGCTTTCTCCCTCTACCTTCCTCTCTCTTTCTCTTTCTCTGGTGAACACAGGCATCAGACAATTAAAAAAAAATCAGAGAAGACTAAGATATAGCCCATCTGGCCCTTGAGGGGTACCCAGACTTCTTGGAAAGAGACATAGAGAAAAATTGCACTCCAAGACAAAGTAGGATGAACATTACATAAGAACTGGCAAGATGCCTAAGGGGGTTTGAAAAGAATCGTCAGGTCAATATGGAAAACACTGCAAGGCAGGCCTGGGTGCCCAGGGAAGGAGCAGGAGGGATGGCACCCAGGCAAAGCTGTGTGTGTGTGTGTGTGTGTGTGTGTGTGTGTGTGTGTAGTGGCTAGCACATGGACTACCTGAAGAAGGGAAGAGGCTCTGGAGGCAAAGGTGGAAGGGATGGGCTGGGGTCAAATCGTGGATTGCTCTCCGCACCTGCTGGTTAATTCGGTTGTGATTCTATAGGTCCGTAAAACTTATAAGGGACTACAAATGTGCTGGGGAGTGACAGGGTCAGCTGCACATGTTGGTGAGTTGTGTCTGGCTTCCAGGAGGGAAAGGAGTGGAGATGGAAAGGCCCAAGGCTGAGAGACTGGCCAGGAAGCTGCTCCATTTGTCCCAGCAAGAGGCACAAGGCTTGAACAAGGATGGTGCCCACGGAAGGGGACTAAGACATTCCAGAACACTGCGGGAAATGTAGTCTTTAATCTACTAGTACCTTTAATCTTTGACCTACTCGATCTCCTTCCCCTAGCAAGCTGTGTTCCCTCCATCCGCCCAGCCAGTGCCTGTGCTGCACACTCTCTCTCTCTCTCCTGGTAACATGCCTCTCCTTCCTCTCTTCACCCGGCTGTCTCCTACTGGTCCTCCAGGACTCAGGAACCACCTCCTCCTGGAAGCCAGGGCTGAGGGGATCATGATGGGACATCGGTCTCCTCTCTGGCTGTGAGCAGGTGCATGGACCTTTGGAGCAGGAACATGGACCATTTTCCCTTGTGCATGAGGCAGAAAAGGAGGAGAGGAGGAAGCTGGGTCCCATCTTGTACTGTGAACCCAAGAGACAGTGTGCCTGGCAGGACTCAACACAAACAGTTACTGGACTTGGGCCCCAGGGTTCCTTTGCACATCAGAACAGCGTCTTAGAAGGTTGATGGAAGGAAACGGCAGCCACTGGGTCTCGCCAGCCCTGCAGGGAGGTCAGGGCATCTGGACCAAAGGCTGAGTTCTTTCTGGAGAGAAAGCAAAGAGAGAAAGAGGCCCTGTATGTGTGGGGACATGTTTAGGGAGATGTGTGGCCCGTAGAGGCATGGGTCCTGCTGTCCCTGATGTCAAGATCCTGTGGCTGGGGCTTGCATGGGATCACCTTGCTGTCCTTGCCACACTCTCACCTCAAGTGGTGTGACGAGAAAACCTCACTAAGTGCTTCTAGAAGGATCTGGAAGCTGCAGGCCAGTGATGCAGAAGCAGAGCTCTGTATTATCCAGATGGGGCCCCACGGGACAGACCGGAGTGTCTCGTGTGAAACAGACCTGGCCGATAACTGGAAAATAGAGTCCTCAAGGCCAGTTCAAAAGTTATTTGTCAGGGAACCAGCAGTTAGCGTAATGGCTATGTCGCTGGACTCTCACGTAGTCGACAGCGGTTCGCGTCCCAGACCCGGTGGCTTAAAACTCACGCCGGGCGCGTGTGCGTGCGTGCCCAAGATCCTGAGAGGAGAATGGAGGAGAAGGGATTGTGGCGTGACCATCCCCCCTGGGGGGTGATTTCTCGCTTTCTGTCTCTATGTCTCTCTCTGTCTGGCTGGTGAGCGCACCCGCCCTATAGCGAAAACCTCTCCCCCCCCAAAAAAAAAATTATTTGTCAGTCAGATACCTTGTATAAGACAGTTGGAGAACCGGCTAACTAGAAAATGTTTGGCCTGGCTTGAGGCAGGAGAGAGATAGGTGTCTAGGGTTTGCTTAGGTTCAGTTGTTTGACAGGAGAAAGGAAAAAAGTCTGTGAGAATTTGGAGAGTGTAAACCACCCCAGTTTCACTCTTACCCCAGGACAGTGCCGCTGGGCCTCAGCTTCTCCACATGTGCACTGAGACCAGCCAGACCAGGAGGGGAGCTCTGGCTTTCTAGCACTTGCAGAGGAGACCTGGTTTGTATCCAGGGAACATCTAGTTTCCAGGATCTGTTCCTAGAGGAAGGTGGTCAGATGGGATGGAAAATTTTCTGTGGGATGGAAGTCCAGAGCTCTGGGCTCTCAATCAAGCACATGACCTCGGGCAAGGCCCTTCTCCTCTCTGACCCTCTCCCAATACCCAACGAAGAGACTGTACCACATGGTCTGTCCTCTTCTAAGGAGTTCCGGGTGGTTCGGTCACAGAGCAGGAACCGGGACTCCTGGAGTTCAAAGGTGGGCACATTTTGCATTCCCTTGTTCTGAGATATGGTTGATTTCTTTGGAAAAGTTATAAAGTTGTTCATTTTTTGTCACTGTAAAGGACCAGGCCTAGAGAATCTCTTGGCACTTTGTAATTCTAAGCTGCCAAGAGTTTATGATCTTTTCACTTTGTTTTGTGTGTGTGTGTGTGTGTGCGCACGCACACGTGTGTGCGTGCACATGCATATCTGAACAAGCCCACAATGGTCCCAGCCAGCATGGCTCCTCACGTAGTCCTAACTATAGCAGTGGTAATTGTGCAGATACTTGATATTTAGCCTTCCTGGCACCTGTTTGCAGGGCCTTAGCGCTCCCGACAGCGTAGTCAAGAATCCGTCAAAGTTTCCATTGTCCTCTGGACAACTGGACCCCAGAATGTGGGTGTGAAAATGAGACTAAGATGTTAACCTGTCAATGTCAAGCTGCACATTCAAGTGTTCATTTTACGATGTTTAAGAGGAAGTTGCTATGTAACAAACCAGGAGTAGGGAACTATAGGAAATGTTGCCTAATTTTTCCCCTAGGATTATCTCCAAGAACATATTAAACTTTGTGTTTCTATCATTTAGAAAATTCTAAATTCAAATCTCGTGTATATACCTCCTCTAGCCCAGGACTGATATGGGGCAGGACACTCAGTAAATATTTGTGGACTGAATAAATAAATTCTTGACTTTATCAAGATGGAATTTTAGTTTGATAGGAACCTTAGATCAAACATGGCAAATAGCAGTCAATGGCCTGAGTCCAGCTTACAGATGTGTTTTATTTAGCCCTAGCATTGCTTTTTAAAATAAATATGCTAAAGGGCAAATGTACTTTCCAGAGAGATACAGAGACAGAGAGACAGGGGACAAGTGAGAAAGCACCTCCCAGGGGGGATGGCCATACCACAATCCTTTCTCTTCCATCAATCCTTTCAGGATTTTGAATATGCACACACATCTGGCACGTTTTTCAAGCCACCAGGTCTGGGACTCAAACCACCCAGTCAGTCATATGGAATCTAGCCATCTTAACCACCATGCTTCCAGCTGTCCCCAAACATTGCTTTTAAAATTTTTGGACTACATGTCAATATTTTTAAATCAGGGGATTTCATGTAAAAATGAGCAGATCTAATTACACCACCCACATTCCTACATGTTCCCAACTCACTAGAGCTGGGTGGTGTGGGAGCATGAAAGCTCCATGGTGTCACAGTCCCCACCATTGCCAAGTATCTAAACACTATCATATTAGGCTAAGACCAGAGAGCATGCAGATATCCCTACTCCTTAAAACTCACACTGACTTTTCTGTTGGGAGATGATGAGTCACTGCCCTCCTCACATGAGTAAATTTCCACTTAGCAGTAAGGATATAAGAATTTGCCCAGAGTCATATATACAAAGCTCTTTCCCAAAGCACATTACCCATAATGAATCTGTCTCTGGAGTCAGGATGGACTTGTGACAAGTGCGTGTGTATATAGTCTCCTAATGCAGAACCAGTGGCTGGTCAGGTGGAGCCAGAGAGATGCTTCCTTTTGAACTACCTATTAAACATGCTTGTGCAGTACATTTACCCCCCCCCCCCCCAGCACAATTCAACATGAGGAGAATGAGATTTAATCACTTAAAGGTTAAATGGTAACAATTTCCAGCTGGTACCATGCAAAGATCCCTTTACAGGTAATGGTAGGCTAGCAATAGGTTTCTTCTTTGCTACTTTTGTAAAGCAGACCCCACCATTTGGGATTTTGATTGCCACATATGGAGTGAATAACCAAATGTAACTGAGACCTTTTTCTCCTTTTACCCAACTCCCCCCATTCAGTTCCTATCTCATCTCCCCAGTTACTGTAAATTAAAGAACTCTTTGTGATGTAATAGCCCTACCTCATAGCACGCTGCCTGAACACATATACTCATGCAGTGGATGTTTGTCAAGTGAATGAGAAATAAAGGAATCAAAAGTACATTTCTACACATACATAGTCACCAAATACTTTCCTTGTCAGAGCCAACAGCAAATGGTTGTGGGAACTCTTTTCTTCATCTGTATAAGAGCCTGGGTCTGAGAGGCAGTATTAGGTTCTAGTAGAGAGAAAACACAAGGCAGTGTTTTCCTACGCTCTTAACTCCTCAAAACAATTTACATAACAAGGCATATCCCATTCTACAACAGGGAGCCGTGCTCAGTTTGGCCAGCTCTAGCCTGGCCAGTCTCGGCACCATATTGGCCACTGGCACATGAAGAGCCTTCTGCCCTCAGTACTCCATGATCATTTAGTTTGTTTATTGCATTACCATTTTTATGATTCTTCCCTAGATAACACATGCCGTTTAAAAAATGACAGCTTTTTTGAGATAAAATTCACATATTAGACAGTTCATCCATTTAAAGTGAACAACTCAACTTTTTTTTTTCTTTTTCAGTATATTCACAGAGTTGTACAACTATCATCATTACAGTCCATTTTAGAACATTTTCATCACTGCAAAAATAAACCTCATACTGGACCAGCCAGTCGCATAGCGTTTGAGGCTGCTGGATCCCATGTGCCCGACTATGTGGCTCAAATGCTGGATCCAGAAGCTTAAAAAAACACACCAGGCATATGTACATGCCCCAAATCCCAAAATCCTCAGAGGAGAATGGAATTGCTGCATATCCATCTCACTTTGGGGGAGTGCTTCTTCATTTTCCCTCTCTCTGTGTTTCTCTCTGGTGAGCACACATGCCCACATGTGTGAGCACACAGCAAATTAAAAAGAAAAAAAAAACAAACACAAAACAAAGAAATAGAGGGACCAGCAGTTAGTGTAATGGCTATGTCGCTGGATTCCCATGTAGTCAACCATGGTTTGAGTCCCGGACCCGGTGGTTTAAACTCATGCCGGGCATGTGTGCGTACGTGCCCAACATTCCGAGAGGAGAATGGAGGAGAAGGGATTGTGGTGTAGCCATCCCCCCTGGGGGGGGTGATTTCTGTCTCTCTGTCTCTGTCTCTCTGGAGAGTGCACGTGCCCTAAAAATAGAGAAAGAAAAGAAACTTCAGAGTTATTAGTTATCACTTCCCATTTCCCCCTAACCTTTCCGACTGTATTAATCTGCTCAAGCTGCTGTACCACAGATTTAAAGAGCAAAAATTTATTTTCTCACAGTTCTGGAGGGCTGGAAGTCCCAGAACAGTTTCTGGCAGGGTCAGTTTCTTGTGAAGTCTCTTCTCCTGACTTGCAGATGGCTGCCTTTTCTCTGTGTCCTCTCATGGTAGGTGAATGGGGAGGGGTAGGTGCACAGCAAGCTCTCTGCTGTTTTTCTTATAAGGACAATAATCAGGGTTTCACCATTATGAGCTTATTCAAAAATTACTTCCTTACAGACACTATCCCCCAATATAGTTATATTGGGAGATTAGGGCTTCAAAATTTGGAGGGGATATAGTTCTGTTCATAGCATCCAACCCTAACCAATCACTGAGCTGCTTTCTGTCTCCATAGATTTACTTATTCTGGACATTTCATAAAAATGTAGTCATACAATACATGGCCTTTTGTATCTGGCTTCTTTCACTTAGCATAAATGTTTTCAAGGTTCATTCATGTTAAAGTACTTCATTCCTTTTTATGGCTAAATAATATTGAATTGTATGGATCGACCATATTCACCTGTTCATCAGTTGATGGACATTTAACTTGTAACGAAGACTTTTTTTCTCCTTTTACTCTACTTCCCCTATTCCATTCCTATCTCATCTCCCTGGTTACTATAAATTAAAGAATTCTTTGTGGCATAATAGCCCTACCACATAGCACATTGCTTGGACACATATACTTATGCAGCATTCCTGTACAAATTTTGGGGTGAACATATGTTTTTAATTCTTTTCCACCTAGGAGTGTAATTGCTGGACATATGGTTACTCTATATTTAAATTTTTGAGAAATTGTCAGACTGTTTTCAAAAGAGGCCACACCATTTTATATCCCTACCAGCAGTATATGAGAGTTCCAGTTTTTCCATAGTCTCACCAACCCTTGTTATTTTCTCTTATCCTAGTGGCTGTGAAGTAATATCTCATTCTAAGTTTGATTTACCTTCCCCAGATGGGTAATTATGTTGAGTATCTTTCCGTGTACTGATTAGATTATTTTATATTCTTTGGAAAATGTCTACTCAGATCATTTCCCATTTTTAAACTGAGTTATTTATCTTATATTACTGAGCTGTAAGAGAGCTTTATATATTCTGGATACTAGACTCTTATCAGATATATGACCTACAAATATTTTCTCCCAATCTGTGGATTGTCTTTTCACTAGTGTTCTTTGAAGCACAAATGGTTTTAATTTTGATGAAGTTCAATTTATTTAGTTTTTCTTTTGTTGCTTATTGTTTTTGTATCATATCTAAGAAACCATTGCCTAAGCCAGAAGCACAAAGATTTATGCCTATGTTTTCTTCTAAGATTTTATAATTTTAGCTCTTACGTTTAGGTCTTTGATTTATTTTGAGTTAACTTTTATATATACTGTGAAATCACATGATGTTTTTCAAAACAAGTTGAAGTGATGAATAATCCAGAGTTTAAAAAATACACAACTATATTTGGTTTTCATTGAAAATCATGTGATATTTTGTTAAATGTAACATTTAATGGAAGGAAAATAAACATTAACTCCTAATGAGGCTGATAGCCCCAATATTTACTTTAAAAATTTGATAACTGAGCTAGCCCTGTGTACTGGTAGTTAAGGGGACTAGATCCCACATGGTTTGAAACTTGGTTCAAGTGGCTTGAAAAACATGTTGGATGCATGTGCATGTGTGCTCAAAATCCCATCCAGTGCAAAAATGGAGGAGGAGAGATTGTGGTATGACTGCACCACATTGAGGGGAGCTATGTCCCTCTCTCTCTCTGTCTCTGGCCAGTGCATGTGACCTCTGGAAAAATAACAATTAAAAAATTGATAAGCTATGAATTGTTAAAATAAGCTTTTAATGTTTTAATTTTTTAAAACTATTTTCTATAAAGATTTAAATATGGGGGGAGTAGATGGTGTGTGGCTTAGGCGCTATACTCGCACATGGACAACTATGGTTCAAGCCCTGGACCTGGTAGTTTGAAAATCACACTGGGCACGTGTGCCCAAAATCCCAGGAGGAGAATGAAGGAGAAGGGATTGTGGCATATCCATCCCCCCGGGTGTTAGTTTCTCACTCTCCCTCTTGCTGTCTCTCTCTTTCTCTCAAGTGCATATGGCCAATGGCAAAAAGAAAAAGAAAAAGAAAGAAAGAAAGAAAGAAAGAAAGAAAGAAAGAAAGAAAGAAAGAAAGAAAGAAGGAAAAGAGAAAGCTTAAATAAATGAAACTATACATTTTTTTTTGAGGGGGGAGAGGTTTTTGCTATAGGGCGCCTGCGCTCACCAGACAGACAGAGAGAGACATAGAAACAGAAACAAGAAATCACCCCCGAGAGGGGATGGCCACGCCGCAATCCCTTCTCCTCCATTCTTCTCTCAGGATCTTGGGCATGCACGTACACGTGCCCGGCATGAGTTTTAAGCCACCGGGTCTGGGATGCAAACCGCGGTCGACTACGTGGGAGTCCAGCGACATAGCCATTACGCTAACTGATGGTCCCAATGAAACTATAATTTAACATGTTATATAAGAAGTATTTTTGAAATATACTTAAACAGTCAGTGCAGTTATGTCCCTCAGAGGACACTGGGGATATTTGGAGACATTTCCTATTGCCACAACTGGGAGAACAGCGTTCCTGGCAGCTACAATTACAGAGCAGGGTGGCTGCTAAACAGTCTGCATTGCATAGAAAATAGCCCCCCAGGACAAAGAAGTATCCAATGTAAAATGTCTGCTGTGTGAGCTTGAGAAACTGCTTTACCTTAACCTGTGGCTTGTATAAGATAGATTCAAAAGGAGAGTCTACAAACCCTTTCCCTTTAGTTATAGCCTGCTGTAAAATTCTTTATGGTGACAGGAATTTATAGTCCTGCCCTATGAGGATCATGGGAAAGCAGGAGCACCTGCCTTCAGTGCTTACTTCCTTTTAGGTGTGTGTTTGAGTTTTTTAAATTTAAGACATATGAGGGGGGTCTTCAGAAAGTTTATAGAAAACCTGTATTATATGTGAAAAACAAATAAACAAACATAGAGTTCAAAAATGTTTTGCACCAAAATAAATTTGTACTTTAATTCAATTTTCCCACAAACATTTTCAAGGCCCTTATATGAGTGGTTTTTAAAAAGTCACTGGAGGGCCAGCAGATGGCATGGAGGTTAAAGAGGCTGCATCCCACATGGCCAACTAAGTGGTTTGAGTCCCAGACCTGGTGGCTTGAAAAACACACCGGGTATGTGTGTCCCAAATCCCTAGAGGATAATGGGTGAGAAAGGATTGTGGAGTGGCCATCCCCCAGGGGATGATGTCTTACTTTCTCTGTTTCTTTCTAGTGAATATATGCACTTTATAACCAAAAGGGAAAAAAAGTAACTGGAAAATGTATATTATGAAAAAACTATGCATGCATTTCAAATTTTTGTCCCCAAATAGACTTACTTTAATTTCATTTTTCAATGAACTTTTTGAAGTTCTCATATTTGGATAATACAGTTCCTGTTAAGCATATATTGGATCATCAGAAAATTCATGACACATTTTTGCATAGAAAAATACTGTAACTTTTCTGACCACCCAATATATTTGGGCAACCAATTTCCTATTAAAGTGTTTCTTATCTGATGATGTAACAGGTAATCATTTCTGAGTATTCATTAAATCAGGTATTGTGCTAAGCACTCTTTCATTGTACATTACCTCATTTAATTTTCTCAACACCTCTATGGGAGAGAACACCCATCATTCACATTTGATAGCCATGGAAACTGAGGAACAATGAGATTAGGGGATTTGACCAAGATCAGATGGATCATCATTACTCCAAGTCAGAGCTTAAGCCTGCTGTGGGGTCAACTGTGAGGTGCAGGCATGTCACAAAGAATTTGGATTATCTGTTATGAATAATCACATGTCAATGTTTGAGGGCAGTGAGGTGTTCTCGCACTTGCGCCCCAGTAAAGCACCCAGCCAAGGGAGGGAAGGAGTGGGCACACACATGGTCCCACCTCTCCTGAGACATGCCCCCACAGCATGGCTCACAGGGAACTCACCTGTCCTGCCTAGGACAGTGGACAGTATCTCAGTAAGGCTGTTCAAAGAAAATCAGGATGTATGTGGCATCATTTACGTTCCTGAAATCACCCCTGTACCAGTCAAGGCTTGAATTTCAAATGCTGATCATCCTCTTGTTAAAATGCACCAACTCCCAAATGTCCCTCCCATCCTGTGGCCTAAATCCAGCCCCACCTGCCAAGCCCCTGATCGGTACATGCACACTGTGCTAGTCTCAGCTCACAGAGTGGGGCCAGGTCCCAGCCTCCCGATCTTGCAGCCACTGACCTTACTGGAACATTACTGTGGTGTTAAACAGGGTAAGACGCCTTAGAAAAAATGACATGTTTCCCTCCAGAGTAGTATTTCCTTCTCGAGCTCTGCTTCTCGGTGTGCCAGACCCGTAGCTCTCTTCATATGCCTGTTATGAAAACTCCCGGAGACGACTTTCAAACAAGGCTTTGGAGTGTGCATGAGTGACCAAAGATATAAATTTATATACTACAAAGATTGGCAATGGAACGACTCCAGTTTAGTCAGTTTTGGGGTGCAGCAAGGAGCTAAGTGAGGTTCTGTCCAGACCCTCAGCAGGCTCTCAGAAAGTAGGCAGGAAGAGCACATGGTTGGGGTGAAGGCTGTCCTCTTCCCCAAAGCTGAAGAAATCTTTGCTGTTTGTTCTAGATGAGTTCCTGAAGCACCTCGGGCAAGTCTTCCCTTGCTCTGGGCCTCAGTTTCCCCTTGGATGGAGGGCGTATGCTCTGGATGATCTCTGAACATCCTTGCAGCCATACATGTCCTTGACTCCCTAAGGTACGGGCTGCGTTAAAGTGAGCCCTCTAGGAATCCACCCTAATTAGGAATCTGCTTCAGTAGAAGCCTGCCCATGTTTGAAGAAGAGAAGCAACAACTGGGTGATGCTCTTTCTTGAAAGACCCATCTCCAGGGGCGACGTTCAAAATATTTAACATCCCGTGAGACTTGAGCATAGACCCACTGGGAGGTCAGAAGCGTGCCTCGCCCACCTTGCAGCTCTGCAGAGTCTTTCTTCAGCCTCAATTTTGAGTCTCCCTCTGTCTGCCTAGTCCTGCATCCAGGACCTAAGTCAAACCCCCTTTGTCTTCTTCTGTCTCCACCCACTTGATCCACAACTGCTGTAAATATCTGCATGCATCTAAACACCGACCTGATCATATTTGTCACCAGCAGATGCTCCCGAGTGGCCCTCTGTGTTCAGCCCTGTGCTGGCTTTCCCCACCCTTCACCTTCAAATGCATTAGAGGTAGGGGCAAGCAGGAGGATTAGCTGGCTTGAGTGGTAGCCTCTCTCTACCCTCATCTGCTGTGTGACCTTGGGCAAGTCCTTGCCCCTCTTGGGTTTCAGATTCCTTACATGTAAATTGAGGGGCGTGGATGAATCTGATGAGCATTGAGATCCCTGCTATGCAATGATGAGTTTCCGGAGAATCACCAGTCTTCGGCAGCTGACTGCTCTCTGTTTCTTTCTCTCTCTCTTTTTCCTCCCACCCTCCCCTAACCTCCACTGTAGAATGCACTGCTGCCCGCAGGCCTGAGGCAGAAGGATCAAACCACCAAGGCGCCCACAGGCCCCTTTAAAAGAGAGGAGCTCTTGGATCACTTGGAAAAGCAAGCAAAGGAGTTTAAGGACCGAGAAGATCTGGTCCCCTACACAGGGGAAAAACGAGGTACTGAACAATGTTGCTCTTATAGATGTGTCATTCCCCATGCATCATTGAGTGCCAACCATATACCAGGCCCTGTATGAAACCAAAGAGGACTGGGCCTTCTCATCCTCATTCTTGCCTAACCAAAAATACAAACCCAACTCCAAAAACATCAATGCGTGATGTAGGTTAGGGTTAGTGAAGCTTTGGGGCAGAGTGCGGGAAGAATTACGACCACTCAGACCAGCACAGCTTCTCCCTAAATCTCCTTTAACTAAGGTGTCCTTATAAGTTTCTTTATAAGCCTGGACACTCTTGAGAGTGAAAGAGGGCATCAGGTCAGGAGGCCTGCACGAGGACCGTCCTGTGCCAACCGGGAACAGAAGCTGTCCTATCTTGACCCTAACTTCTCCTGCCCCCTCTGTCTAACTCCTCTCTCTCTGGCAGCCACAGCATCCCAGCCTTCATCTGACCTTCCAAGACTCCCTGCTCTCACCTAAGGCAACTCATCTAGGAGGCCCAGAGGAACAGAGAGGCCTTCTCTGACGACCCACCCTTCCAGGACTTCTCATTGCCCTCTAACCATTCTGCTTTCTCTTGTACATCGCTTACTGTTGATAGCTGGCCTGCTGTCCCACAGGTCTCCTTCTGTCCCTCAAACTTTCCAAGCTCTCTTCTACCTCAGGACCTTTGCACTCATTCCCTGTGCCTAGAGTGCTGGTCCCACTGCCCAGCTCCATGATGCCTTCTGGGCTGGCTCTTCCTCCTCTGTAAGAGATGTAATGGTTAGAAACACAGCCTGGAGCTAGACCTACTTTGTAATCCTGACACTACCACGTACCGTGTGAGCTTAACTAAAATTGTAAACCTGCTGTGCCTTCATTTCCTCCTCCATAAAGTGGGGGTGATGACAATGACATAACCGGCCCTGTGAGGTCACTGGAGGGGTAAGTGGTTTAGGACGTAAGATACTTAGAGCAGCAGCTGGCACGTGGTGAAGGCATGTGTTAGCTATTATCCCGTAGGTCTCAACTGTACCATCTTCTCTTTCAGGGGAGCTGTCCCTGTCCACCCCAGTTAGGACATGCAGTCCCCTTTGCTTATTCCCCATCTCAGGAGCTTGTATGTTTCCTTCATAGCAATTCACATTTACCAGAATCTCTTTATTATCACCCGTCTCGCTCATTGGTCCGTAAGTTCCCCAAAGGCAGGGACTTGGGCTGTTTTTGCTCAGGAGGTACCCCAAGCACCCGGTCACAGAGGGCTTGGTGTATGGTAGGGCGTAGTAGAGAGTTAATGAGTGAGTTAAGTTAAAGAACGTGAGGAGCCTTGCACGCTGCGTCCTTAGAATGCAAGCCCCATGAATGCAAGCACCGTGTCTGCCTTGTGCACCACTACACCCTCAGCACCTAGAAACTTCCCAGCACATAGAAGCCACCTAACAAGTACCCGTGCGATGGAAACGTTAATGACCTCTACTTCGTCAGTTGTGGGAGCAGTGGTTGCTGTTCACTCTCCCCACCCCCAAACCTTGTCAGCGGGATGCACCCAGGGTCAGGGGCTGTGGCTGTCATCTCCATTAGCACAAAGCCCTCACAGGGTCACTGCTTAATAAATAATAAAATGAAAAGGTACCCAGGGTAGACATTATGGGAGGACTTCGAGCTATTCTAAACCCTGATTTTACCCCAAATTGGAAGGTCGGGGAGGCCCAAGGAGCATCTGGATTACAGAATTTGGGGAGGATTGAGGCATCCTAGAAGGGGTGGCAGGAGAGGGGGTGGGGATGGCGCCATGGAGGCTGGGGAGGAGGAGTGCTTGACGGTAAAGAGCAGAGTCTGCCTGACAGAGAGTGTGGCACCAGGGATGTTTGTAAACGAGGGATTTGTGCCATGTGGAGTGGTTTCTGTGGGTTCCATGGGGTCTTGCAATTCCCATAGTCCCACCTGCACATTTGAAAATGGGGAGACCTGTGGAGAGCAGCTATTCTGAAAACATGTAATTAAAACATATGGCCTGAAGACACAGGCAAATACACCCTTCCGTAAGCTACTCTAGCAGGGCTATTAAAAAGCATTTACATACAGAGACCGAG
Source organism: Tupaia tana (assembly GCA_026018925.1). NCBI lineage: Eukaryota > Metazoa > Chordata > Mammalia > Scandentia > Tupaiidae > Tupaia > Tupaia tana. Next base: position 70,394,438 of record JAKSZU010000013.1, read on the forward strand.
GTTGTGGTGAGTCAGCGGCAGACCTGGGAGGACAGCTGCTGAGGTGCGTCACCTCCGGCGCCCAGCTTCTCGGGGAACTCCCTGCCCAGAGGAGGAGCTGGAGGATGGTGTAGAGGATGGGGAAGGGGACCACCACCACAATCGCCACCATCAAATATGAAATATGATCACTGGAGTTCTTATGGGTTGGATGAGTGGAGGTCTCAGCAGAGGAGTGGGGCAGGAGACCCTCCAGCTTGAACTGGCCGACTCCAGATCATTCAGCTCTTCCCTTACCAAGCCCGTACCCCACGCTGGGCCTAGAGCTAACTTGTGCTGAGGAGAAACAGCACCCCGGTCACCAGAAGACCCAGCAGGATGTGGTAAGAGTCATAAACCAGTGCAAAGTCCTAGGAATTTGGAACGGGAGGTGCTCTCATTCATGGGGGGAGTGAAATAAAGCTCCATGCAGAATAGTTTCATTAGAATTAGGTTTGGCTGCTTGTCCTGGGGGGAGAAAACCGAACTCACAGAGACTTTATCCAGAAGTTTAATTTTCTTAGTTTAATTCCAGGGCTGGCGAGTCATGTTCCTTAGCATCAGGAATCGGGATCCTCCTTCTGCCATCCCCGTAGTATGTCTTTGTTCTTGTGGTTTACCTGGCTGTGGGAGCTCCAAACATCACATTCCCATTCCAGCTAGTGAAACGAAGGGAAGCCCAGGCGCCTGTTCCCGTATCTTAGACTTCATTACCGTCCTCACTGGAGGCACCTGTGCAGGGGCACAAAAAACCCGAGGTTTAACTAGTGCATGTTCAATCCTCTTGGTCATTGCATTAGGCGTTTTTATAGCTCAGTCCCTTTTTGGGTGTTTCGGTTTCCTGTACATTCCCCTTTTCCAGATCTCTGGCATCTCCTAGCAGCAAAGAGTTCGTGATACATTTTTCCCCTAATGATTTGGTTGTACGTTTTGCTTGTAGAGGTCCTTGAAATTTGCTATAACCAATTTAAACAACGGAACAAAGTAATTCGCATTAATTCCCTCCACTGGAAATAAGCACTGATCTCATTTCAGTGACGATCTTTCTGGACATTTCTCTATGCACAGCCTGCCCCCTCCCGCTTCCCCAGAAGGACCCTGGGCCAAGTCACTATTCTGTCTCACACCGACTATTGCGCCAGCCCTCTAAGCATCTCCCAGCTTCAGGCAAGTCTCCAGCAACAGCCAAAGGGAGCAGGGGTTCTGCTTTTATTTATTTATTTTTAATTGTTAAAATTATTTATTAAATTAATTAGTCAGTTCGTTTATTTATTTATTATTTTTTAGTTCACCAGAGAGGGACAGAGAGAGAGGGAAAGTGAGAAAGCAAGTTACCAGATCCAGGACTCAAACTGCAGTTGGCCATGTGGGAGTCCAGTGCCTTAACCACCATGCCATGTGCTGGCCCCACTGCTTTTTTTTTTTTAAATTGAGGTAAAATTCACATAACATATAGTTAACAATTTTTTAAAGAATTATTTTATTTGACTTTATTTATTTATTTTAATTTGACCAGAGAGGACAGAATGCGGGGTTGGGGGGGCAGGGAGAAAGTGAGAAAGCAATCTACCAGATCCAGGACTTGAACCATGATTGGCCAGGTGAGAGTCCAGTGCCCTTAACCACCATGCCGCCTGCCGGCCCCATATAGTTAACAATTTTAAAGTGAGAGATTCAGAGCCATTTCATACGTCACGATGTGGTAAGAGCACCTCTATCTAGACCCAAAACACTTGCATTGCTCTGAAGTAAAACCCTGTACCTGTTAACCAGCAGCTATTCCCTCTCCTCCCCCAGCCCTGGATGAATGAATACTTGTTCTCACTGCTTTGGGGTATACACCTAAGAGTGGAGTTGATGAGTCATTTGGTAATTCTGTTTTATTTTTTGAGTAATTGTCCAGCTTCATTTAAATAGCAACTGAACCATTTTCTATTCCCACCAACAATGTAAGAGGGCTCCAGTTTTCTACTTTCTCGTCAACACTTGCTTCCTGTTCTTTTTTATTACAAACACCACCAGGGGTGTGAAGAGTATCTTATTACGGTTTGATGTGCAGCTCCCCAGTGACCAGTGATCATGGGCATCTTGTCATGTGCTTCTTGGCGTATGTCTATTTTCTTTGTAGATGTGTCCATTCAAGTCCTTGAAATCGGGTTGTCTTTTTGTCGTGGAGTTATAAAAGTTCTATTTTCTGGGTGCTAGAGCCATTACAGATATATGATTTGCATTTTTCTTGTTCTGTATTTTCTCTTTTTATTTTCTCGATAGTGCGCTCGGATATACAAAACTTTCACATTTTAAATCCACCTTTCAGCTTGGAGGGATCTGCAGGTCTCTGTGATGATCTGCCCAAGGCTATTGGCAGAGGCTGCCCCATCACGGCCACAGCCCTGTAACAGGCATCTCATGTGTTTGCAGGGAAGGTCTGGGTGCCCAAGCAGAAGCCGATGGATCCTGTGCTGGAGAGTGTGACGCTGGAGCCAGAGCTGGAGGAAGCCTTGGCAAATGCCTCGGATGCAGAGCTCTGTGACATCGCAGGTAGGAGGCATTCCAGAAGCTTCCCCACATCCTGCAGAGGGGTTTCTCCCATATCTGCAGGAGGCTGGATTGGTTTATTTCAACATGAATACCCTCTCCATTCCTAACCAGACTAAAGGAGACCAAGAATATTAAAATAGAAGTCCCTTATAAACATTCAAAATGAGGAAAATAGAGACAAACTACCCAAACCCATCACACCATGGAGTTATCTGTTGTTGTCGTAAGTCGTCTGTTGCCATGCCATCCCAGAAAGACATCCCTCCCCAGCCATTCACAGCAAATCCTCCCAAGCCACTTGAGAAGAAAGAGCAGGTGCACATAAATAGGCACCTCCAAATCGGGAGTCACAGAGGGCTCAGGGCAGAGTGGGCGGACTTTACGACTTAGTACGTTGCCTGTGGTCAGCTCAGAGAGCAGGCTTCCTATCTCATATTGTCCTAGGCGCTCCATCTTCTGTGTTCTGTATGTTCTTCACAGACACCCCAGAAACTCCAGAAGGTAGCTTGTTATTCAGGGCCTTTGGCTGCCCCTGCCCCTACTCTTGTCTAGACCCTACCTGCCATCCTCACTGATGGTCAGGTGCTGGCCATTCCAGCCCCCACGTGCTCTGTGCCCTACTGTCCTCCCTGACTCAGTGTGTGGCTGGGTGTTCATTATGCAGGTTTGAGGGCTACTTACCATCACCCAGGAGACAGCAGGAGAGAGAATGGGGTGGCAGAGACTCAAGGCAGGTGGGTAGGGGAGAAGAAAGGAGGGAACGACTGTGGCTGACCCAGCTGTCAGGCAGGGCTGAGCTCAGCAGACACTAAGTGGAAGTTGGTGCCCTTGGTGAAGGCAAGGCAGGAGTAGGAGCAACACCAGTTCAGACTAGAGCCTGTGGCATCTGAGGGGCCTGTGAGCTGCCGGCTGGGGCAGTTGTACTCGAAGGTCTTGAGTTCTGCAAGGGGCCCCCATTTAGGACAGAGACTTGGGCATCGTTAGGGTCGTCAAACTCCAGGCAGGGCACGTGGCTGAATGGGGACTGAGGTCCGTGAGGGCAGGTGTTAGGCCAGGATAGAAGCCTTGGGGGGCTGGTTGTGGAAACGGAGCAGAGGCGCAGTTAACCACAAGCAGGCTGGGAACTAAAGGCCAGAACAAGATGGCCAGAGCCTAATGCAAGAGCCAAGGGGTGAGAATGAGGGCTCTGGGCTGGCCAGGAGGCTCAGAAACGTGAGGCCAGGGCAGGGAGATGGGGCACCAGCACTGGGGGACTTGGTGGCCACAGCTGTCCTGCCTCATCACAGCCACTGTGGGAGCTGAAATGGCCAGCCATCAGAGGGGGTGAGCTTTTTTTTTTTTTTTTTTTGGAGAGGTTTTTGCTATAGGGCGCGTACGCTCGCCAGACAGACAGAGAGAGACAGAGAGATAGAAAGCAGGAAATCACCCCCCAGGGGGGATGGCCACGCCGCAATCCCTTCTCCTCCATTCTCCTCTCGGGATCTTGGGCACGCACGCACACGCGCCCGGCGTGAGTTTAAGCCGCCGGGTCCGGGACTCGAACCGCGGTCGACTACGTGGGAGTCCAGCGACATAGCCATTACGCTAACTGCTGGTCCCAAGAGGGGGTGAGCTCTGTGCATGACTCCTGGTGGCTTCTGTGGTAGGGGTGGCATCATCCGTAGCAGGCAGTGGGAAGGCTTGACTATGCACAGGGGGCGATACAGGGTGGTGGCAGCTGCAGCGGGGTTGCAGGGACTCAGGGACTGAATAAGGAAAGCTGGTATGGAGACCCTGGGTAGAACCCTGTCCTCAGGAGACAGAAAATGTGGAGAAGGCCAGAGGGGAGGGGTTTGAAGGGTGTCAGGGCTGGTGGAGTGGTTTTCATTTTCATGGTCAAGTTCAGAAATGGAAATACATCTACACTGAACTGGAAACCTGATTTGCTTTGCAGTTAAGGATTTGTTGTGTCAGAAGCCACCCAAGTCCACAGTCACATGAGATCCTACACAATGCCCTCATATTTCACCCACTCCACTTCTCTGGTGGGGTCCCCTTGACTTCCAGCTGATCCATGTGCAGGGAGACGAGGTGCCTTTGCCCAGCGTCTCTGCATTGACTCACCCAGGGCTGTTTTTATCCTGACTTTCTCCTCCGGTCACCCTCGCTGACCTCACTCCCCTCTTAGGCAGCTCAGAGGGATTATCAAATGACTCTGCCATCAAACCACTGGCTCCTGCCAGTTCCTGAGCCAAAACAGAACTGCAAGTTGTGCTAAGTTTCTGTGTGGCTTTCTTGAAGCAGTTTCTCTTTATTTTCATTGGCATGGCTAACTGTTTTATATCTGTTCACGATCATACCCTTCCAATGTCCAGGAAGGAGAGGGGAGCTGAAAGCCTACACCAGTCTTAACTGCTAACCTTGACACCTGTCATTTTATTTCGGCCCTTGGAAGATGGCGGTGTCTCTGGGGAAGGAAGGACTGGCTGCCTGTGGCCCACCAGCCACGTCAAGGTGCTGTTCAGTTGCTCTTGACGCCTTGTCGCACTTGTCGGCCACAGCAGTCCTGTGGAGTGACTTCCATTGTCATCCCCATTTTATAGATGGGGACAGTAGACGTGGTGAGGTCAAATGCCTTTCCCAGGGGGCTTGAACCTAGGCAATTTCATTCTATGGCCCACTCATAGCATCACCCTCTGGCCCCCTATAACCTGAATGAAGCCCTCCAAGGTAGGGGAGGATGCAGTGAACACAGAAGGGGAGCAAGAGAGGGCACATGGCCCAGGCTGAAGACATGGGAGGGGACAGGGCAGGCCACATTAGGAAAGGCTTAGGGGTAAAACCTGGGATGAGGGCAGTGCCAGGAAAGCTAGATGAGAACTGGGGTTTGGAAGAGGTGGTGACGTTTTAGAGCAGGGGTCCCCAACCCTTGGAATGTGGACAGGTGCCAGTCCATGGCCTGTGGGGGGCTGAGCCACAGACCGGTGTTTGTGTGCCAGCTGTGCAGCTGGGGCAGGCAGCGGGGAGCGAGCGAGGCTTCATCTGTGTCTGCAGCTGCTATGCATTGCTCGCATTGCCACCAGGGACCTGCCCCCATCAGGTCAGCAGAGGTACTGGATTCTCATGGGAGCCAAGCCCTACCGTGGTATGATTGTTTCATTGTATATTGCAATGTGGTAGTGGTGGAAACGGGGTGCACGCGGATGTGGTGCGCGCAGGTCATCCCAGGACCAACCCTCCTTTCCCCCCCACCGTGCCCCCTGCAAGGAGGGAAATGTCAGGAAGTGCCAGTTTGGAGAGGGATTGTCTTCCACAAGGCTGGTCTCTGGTGCTGGGAAAGTTTGGGACCCCTGTTCTAGAGGATGGGGGCATATACAGGGCAGTGCAGCAGGACTGCAGCTGAGGTGGGGCTCCACCTAGAGATCAGCTATTGCTACTGCTGCCTCAGAGGCTGCTGACGCCAGGCTGACACCAGCGTCCTGGCCTGCAGCACCAGGAACAGTTGGGCGGCCAAGGGAGAGCGGCTCTGCCAAGAGCTGATTTCAACGACACCACAGGACACGGAGGCTTGGGGTGGTGGGCCATCCAGGGAGTGGGGTTACAGGTTTGGAGTCTTTTTTGAGGAGTGAATGACTGGAGCTATGAGTGTGGGTGACTCATTAGGGGAAGAGAAGTAGGGAGAGGAAGACATGGGTCTAAAGGTTACTTCAATCTGTGGGGCCTGATTCCCAGCAACATTTCCATCAGCTGAGCTTTCACCTCTCCACTCCTGCACCCAGGGGTTCATGCGTCCAGTGCCTCCCTCCTGCACCCAGGGGTGCACATGTCCAGTGCATTCCTACCATTTGTGCAGCAGGCTCTGGACCGGTCAAAAAATGCTTAAGGAAACAGCCAATTCCTGCCTGGCATTAAACAAATACTAGGCAACTATGTGGTGACAAATGACAGTGACTTCCATAACTATAGAAGGACCAGGTATACAGGGGCTCTTGGTTTAGGTGGTGGGGCTGGTGGAGATGTGATAAGAGACCTGAAAGCTGAGCCTAAGGGAGGAAGAGTAGGGGTGAGCTAGAGAAAGCATGGGGAAGCCAGGTCCAGGGTGGGAAAGGGCAGAGGCAGTGGCCCGAGCTGACAGGAGGCAGGCCCCTCTGAACCACTCACTACGCAGGTATATGCATGGCAGGTTGATGTCCAGTGATGGTAGAAACCTGTAGGAGGGCAACAGCAGGCGTGCCACCTGACCCAGATATGACCCAGGTAAGGCGCATCATCTGTGTACCCATTGATTCGCTCACTGAACCAATGGACATTATTGAACTCCTCCTGAAACTAGGATGAATCAGAGCCAGTTTCTGCCCGTGGGGGGCCCAGGAGGTGATTAGGAGGACAGATCAGAAGTGGAGATTTCAACATCTAAAGTATCCCCACGGGATGATGAGCAATGTGCACAAGACCCCGGCAGTGCTAAGTTCTTGGCATGTGGCCTTGCGTCATAGACTGGAGGCCACTGGGAGTCAGCTGCAAGCACGTGGAGTTACTAGTGCCTTCTGTGCCACTCAGGGATGTGGTCCTGGCTGTGATCTGTAGGGACTCTCCGGGTAGGGTGAGACCCAGGAAGAAAGTGGGGTAGAGAGACACATCCTTCAGATGGGGCGCTCCTCACCCAAGGCCACCACCCCATGGCCACCCCTAGCTCAGAAGCTGGCTTCAACAAGCCACCCCTGGCTTCGGGTTACTGTCAGGTGCTCAGCCACCTGTCCTCCTGTCTACAATGCTAGGGTGTGGCTCATCCAGGAGGGTTCAACTGCACCCAAGTCCTGGGCAGGAGCCAGTTTCTCCCACCTGCCCCTGGGAGGCAAGAAGATCCCTACAGCCATCTGCCCAGAGCCAGCCCCAGCAGCTGGCAGCTGGAGAGGCTGGGGATGTGTGCCGTTATCTCTCTGGGTCCTGAGTGGAATTACGAACTGAGTGAACCCTGCCAAGGCAGAGAGAGGAAACAGAACTCAATGTTCTTTTTCAGAGTTCAAAAATAGTCCTTTTTGAGTTTTGAGGAAGATCTAGACTTAAAAAAAAAAAAAATCAAGTTCCCCAGTGCTAAATTCAGCCTTGCCGATATCTACAAAGAATGAAGCAGCAGGCAGTGTGGATGTGCTGCTTTCCTCCGTCACTCACTTCCGGGCGACGGGAGCGTGTAAGGCAAGCCAGGGAAGAGCCGTGATTGTGTGCTTAGGGCAGGCCGGAGGGCCTCAGAGAGCCCCAGCGGTGATGCACGGCCACCAGGCGCTGTGCTCTGCAGCGGAAATCTACCTTCTCAGCTTCCTACCTTCCCGCCTTCCTTCCCTTCTCTCCTTCCTTCCTCCCTTCCTCCCTCCCTTCCCCCATCCTCCTTCCTTCCTCTCTCCCTTCCTTCCATTCTTCTTCCAACCTCCCTCCTTCCTTCCTTCCTCCCTCCCTCCCGTTCTCCTTTTTCCTTTGCTCCCTTCTTCCTTCCTTTCTCCCTTCCCTCCCTCCTTCCTCTCTTTTCCCTTCCTTCCTCGCTCCCATTCTCCTTTCTTCCTTTGCTCCCTCCCTCATTCCCCCTTAAAGAACCTGGAAAGCCATCAGATTGCCCTGAGCTCTCTGTGGGAGCTGGAGGTGGCTCTTGGTGATTTGATTCACCTGCTGCTGACTCAGGCCTCAGCTGCCCACGTAGATGCAGCTTAAATTAAAACCCCGATAGCTTGAAAAAATGCAGATGTCTCTCTCCCTACCAGTTCTCCTGAGCGATGAACAGGCAAGTCTAATTTTAGCAGAGAAGACTCTTAGAATGTGAGAAACAGAAGGACTTTAAGATCATCTCATCTTCTGGGGAACCAGCAGTTAGCGTAATGGCTATGTCACAGGACTCCCACGTTAGTCGACCGCGGTTCGCGTCCCGGACCCGGTGGCTTAAAACTCACGCCGGGTGCGTGTGCGTGCGTGCCCAAGATCCCAAGAGGAGAATGGAGGAGAAGGGATTGCGGCGTGACCATCCCCCCTGGGGGGTGATTTCTCGCTTTCTGTCTCTATCTCTCTGTCTGGCGAGCGCACGCGCCCTATAGCGAAAATCTCTCCAAAAAAAAAAATAAATAAAAGATCATCTCATCTTCTGGTTCTTGGTTCCTGATGAACATCAAACTCACCCAAGGAAATTAAAAATAAGTAGCTCCAGAGATTCAGAGTAGTTGACCCTGGGTGGAGCTAGCTATTGTTACTATCTTAAAGCCCCTGGTGGTTCATATGGCAGCCATGACTGAGAGCCTCTGGTTTTATCTCACCCCTCATTTTACAGCGGAGGCTGAAGAGAGAGAAGACTTGCCCAAGGTCACACTTGGCATCGGGGGCATAGTCACAGTTGGAACATGGTCTCTTGACTCTTCATTAAGAGCTCTTGTCTTTCTAACTGGAAACCATGTCTAATTAAATGACTTGGAATTTAAAAAAAAAAAAATCAACACCAAATATTTTCTAAAAAGCTATTGTATTCTGGAAGAGGTGGAAGAGGAGATAATATTCTTCCCTGACCTCTGGAAGCCCACTCCAATAAAGGGATCACACATATATCCAGATATCTCTAATATTGGTAGACTGTGGTATAATAAGGACATTTATAGGACCAGCAGATGGTGTAATAGTTTTGTTGCTGGACTCCCACGTAGTTGACCGTGATTCAAGTCCTGGACCTGACAGCTTAAACTCATACCAGGTGCGTGTGTGCATGCCCAAGATCCTGAGAGGAGAATGGAGGAGAAGGGATTGCGGTGTGGCCATCCCCTGGGGGATGGTTTCTTGCTTTCTGTCTCTGTGTCTCTCAATATATATGTTTCTGGTGAGCACATGTGCCCTATAGCAAAAATCTCTCTTCGGAAATAAATAAATAAATAAATAAATAAACAAACAAACCAAGGACACTTCTTAGTGCTGTGAGAGAACAGAGAGGGAGAGTGAGGACTCAGAAAGTCTTCCTGGAGAAGGAAGGGTTAGTCTTGAAGGATGGGGAGGTAGAGTTGTTAGATTAAATATAAGATGTCCAATTGAATTTGAATTTCAGATAAACAAAGAATAACTTTTTATTTGAAGTGTGTCTCAAATATTGAATGTTTATTTTACATTCCAGTATAACTGAGTGTAAGGACTCACCTCCAGAAGGGACAGCATTGGCAATAATGGGAGAATCTACTGAGCAGCGGCTGCTTGTGTGGCTGGAGCAGAAGAAATGTGGGTGTGGGGGTGAGGGATTGGGCTGTTGAGGTAGGGCCTGTCAAGAAAGGGTCTTTCAAGCCAGGCTCTGGGGTTTGGACTTGGCCATCATGAGCCACCATCCTCCCATCTGGATAGCTGTAACAGCCTTGTAGACTGAACCCACATCCATGGATCCTCTCTGTAGTGAGTGCTCCACATTCAATCAGAGCTTGGGTTGGTTCTTCTCACTCCCTGCTCAGCTCTTCAATGACCTCCAAGGCTGAACCTAGAAAGAGACAAATTCCTGACCTCAACCTGGAAGGCTGTAGGAGCTGACCTTGCCCTAGTGAATGAAATCGACTGTGGTGGGGGTTTTGGAGATGAAGGGGGAGTAGCATCAGGCAACGGTTCTCGACCCTGGCCGCCCATTGAAACCAGCTGCTGAGCTTGGCAAATGCAGGTGCCTGGGCCTCACTCCCAGAAATGTTGGTTTCACTGGACTGGGGCAGCCCTGGTTGTCAGGAGTTTCAAAAGATTGCCAAGTGATTCCGATGGGCACCTGAGCCGAGAATCACTGATACCGTGCATCTTCCCTGGCCTAGAGTACGGGTTCGTGAGTGGGAGATGCTGTTGCCATGCCTGCTGTTTTGTTGTCATTACCACCATATCCCCAACCACTTTCTCTCTGTCTTTTGTTTCCCAAACTTCTCCCTCCCTGAGCCTCAGAGCGTTGCCAGAATAGCCTGTATCCCTTGGCTTGACTTGGTCAACACTTAGTCACCCTTCCCATCCCATCTCTCTCGTGTCTTCTCCCACAACACACTGAATTTTTCCTTGACAACTTTTCAGACCCTGTGCTGATATTTTTCATTGTGTCAGTACGTGTTTAGCATGTCTCTCTCTCCCCGACAGTCAAGTCCAAGAGCAGAAACTCTCATTCTCCACTTTCCCCCAGAGCTGGCACACTCTGTGAGTGCTCAGTAAATGTTGAACAAATGAATGGGTAAGAAAATGGTTGAGCAGGGAAGTGGTGTGGTCAGATTGGCATTTCCAGAAAGAACTTTTTTTTGAGAGAGAGAGAGATTTTTGCTACAGGGTGCATGTACCCTCTAGAGGGAGATAGACAGAAAAAGAAATCACCCTCCGGGTGGGATGGCCATGCCACAATCCCTTCTCCTCCATTATCCTCAGGAGTTTTGGCACACATGGACATGCACCCAGTGTGAGTTTTAAGCTGCCAGGTCCAGGACTTGAACTGCAGTCAACTATGTGGGAGTCTAGCAATGTAACCGTTATACCATCTGCTGGTCCCTCCAGAAAGACCTTTCTGGCTGCTTTGTTGTGAATGGTGGGAGGAATGAAGTGGGAAGAGACCAAGGCCAGGACAGTAGTGATCACACAGCTGTGATATTACAGTCCAGAAGTGATAGGGCCTCCCAGGACAAAGGTGATGGAATGGGAGAAGAGACCGATCTGAGAGACACTGGGGAGGCCCAATGGTCAAGAGAATATGGTGCCACATGACTGAGATTTTTACCCTGAGGGTCAGGCAAGACGACAAAATGGAAGGTGATCTGAAGGAAGAGGCACTTGCCAGGGTAGAGTCACTCTGTTTTGGCCAAATGGGTTTGGACATGCCACAGGGACATCAGGAGAGGCCCAGGAATCTGGAGCCAAGGGCTAGAGATGTCTGGGCCGGGCTGGAGATTTGAGAGTCATGGAAACAGGTGAGCGTAAGAATAAAATCAAACATGACAGTTTTCATGCAAGTATCTCTTGCCATTTCTGTGAGCAAAATGTCCTGGGATGTGGACTGTGGGTCTGCAGAAGGCTCTGCTGAGAGTGACGAGTCACGGGCCCTTCCCTGTCCCCACAGCTATCCTGGGCATGCACACGCTCATGAGCAACCAGCAGTACTACCAGGCCCTGGGCAGCAGCTCCATCGTGAACAAGGAGGGACTCAACAGTGAGTACACATCCCCAGTGACCTGCCGCAGGACTGCTCCCCGACCCCGGGCTCACGGGAACACCCTGGTGGAGCAGTGTCCTCAAGCTGCCACCTCCTCTGTCAGCGAAAGCTCTATGGCTCCTTGCAAAAGTTTTAAATTTGTACGTGGCCAAATCCATCCATCGTTTCCTTTTGAGTCTCCTGGGATTTGTGTCTTGTTTACAAAGGCCTTCTCATCAAAACATTCTTCTGTTTTCTTCAAACGCTTTGGAGGTTTAGTCTTATATTCAACTTTTCTTCTTTCTTTCTTTCTTTTTTTTTTTTAAATTTTTTTCCAGAGGCTGCATGCTCTTATTGGAGAGAAACAGAGAAGGCAGGGAGAGTGAGAAAGCACTCCCATGGGGAATGATTATGCCACTATCCCTTCTCCTCCATTTCTCCTTCCTTTCGGGATTGTGGGCACACATACACATGCACCCTATGTCTTTTTCAAGCCACCAGGTCCACTCCTGGAGCTGTGCAGTTGGCCACGTGGGATCCAGTCGCCTTAACCACTATGGCACAGGCTGGCCCCTATTCACCTTCTGAATGCCCCTGGGGTTCATGTCCGTGTGTGGTGTGGGATGAGATCAGCCATTTTTCAATGGAGATTCAGTTGTCCCAACCCCATTGTTTACAGCATTTATCCTTTCACCATCAGTCTGGGCTTCCATTGTTATCATAAGTTCCTGCACGTCCACGTGGGCCTGTTTCTAGGTGCCTCTTCTGTCCCGTGAATCCCATTGTCCTGTTCTGTACCCATGTAATTACTCCCCTGCATCTTTCCAAGCTGGCCCTTGGGCCTCAGAGACAAATAAGGATGCCGAAGGGAAATTATTCCTCCCTCTGGAAAAGGGATGCAGTTATTTTCCATCCTTAATCTATCCGCACAAGAGCCCACTGGGCTAATGAGCACAGCAATCACTAAAATGACTGCCCCACTTTACAGGCCAGGGCTCGAGGTTCAGAGACTCATGAATTCACCCAGCTCTTGCAAATGTCAAGGGAAGACTCCGGGTGGAGGCCAGGCCTGCTGCCTCCCTTGCAGGACTTTTTCTGTGGCGTCATCTGCCCCGCTAACCTGTCCCCCTCCCCCGTAGCCCCTGCAATACGTGGCCTTCGCATGCCCCTGAACTCTGCTGACACCTCCTTCTAGAGTGTGCTTGTACTGAGACAGTGGTCCCTTTCGTTGTCACTCTAGGTGTCATTAAACCTACACAATACAAGCCTGTGCCCGACGAAGAACCTAACTCAACAGACGTAGAGGAAACGCTGGAGCGGATAAAGAACAATGACCCGAAACTTGAAGAGGTTAACCTCAATAACATCCGGGTAAAGTCCTTTGATTTCATCTCACCCGTGTGTGGCAAGAGGTGGGCACATGGCACATGTTACCCCGTGCTAATGATCCAGGCTATGCAGAGTGAACAGGGTCCTGTTTAGACTCTGGTGTTTTGAGTCAGGAATCGGAGCAACCCCTTCATAAATGGGAACCTTTGAGAGGGAGAACACAGGGAACGCGCGCCTCCCCTAATCCTGCTTCCTCCCTGGAGGATGCCGTCAGGCTGTGTTCACCCCAGCCTCCATCTGAAAACCTGCCATATGATTAAAAACACCGAGAGTTTCTCTGAGATCAAATCCCAAGTCACATATGGCACCCCATGGGATCTCGAGGCTGGAAAAGCCCAGGACCCACCAGGCACATGGGGTAACCCGAGCCCCTGGCAGGTCCTACCCTCGAGTGGTCGCTGCTGCTGTGTCAGGTTCCCACTCAGACTCGTTTTCCAGCCACAGAGGGAGCTGTCAGCCCAAATTTCCGAAGAACTCTCCCGAGCTGTCCACTCCTATCTCTGTGGACATTTTCCCGTGTGAACACTGGGTCGGAGAAACGACAGGTGGACAGGCAGTCCCAGTCTGCAAAGGCGCAGGAGGAATTCAGAGGCAGGCACGATTGCCTGCCCACCTGCTCAGCCCCAAGTTTTGTGGGGTTAGTTCTGGGTGAGTGTGGGGGTAAGGCAAGAAGCTAGCCCACACTGCCTGCTCCATTTTCCTTTCTTCTCCATTTTCTTTTAAGTGGCTGCCAGCTCCGAGCACAATCAGATGGGAAAGCTGCACCCCAGTGTTCCCCTCCACCTGGCCTTCCAGGCCCTGCTCCCACAGGAGCTAAAGTGACGCTCTGAAACGAGAGCTCGGTAAAGGCGCAGCCAGGGCTCTCAGGCACCTCAGGTGTCTGCCATGTGCCCAGCGGGAGGCACTGGCTCGATTCGGAATTGCGCTCTTTGGCAGTGAGTACCATGGCATGAGGGCATGGAACCATGAGGCCTTTGCCAAGGCCTCAGTTTCCTCTCTGCCTTATGAGGCGATTGGACCAGATTGGTGGTTTTCACTTGAAAAGATTTTTTAAAATATCCCTGGGGGTAGAAGGTGGTGCAGTGATAAAACGTGACATTGTGTGAGGCCGACCCATGTGGAAAGGCTCCAGGTTCACTTCTGCAGACCTCCCTGAGGAGCCAGGCTTATGGTCAGGGGCTGGTTAAAGAAGGAGGTGGGGCTATCCCTGTAGCCTGGTGGGTAAGGAAAGCTGGATCCCACATGGCCAACCATGGTTCAAATCCTGGCCAGTGAAAAGCACACTGGGTGTGTGTGTTTGTGTGTGTGTGTGTGCCCCAAACCCCAAGAGAATGGAGAAACAGAGGACCAGGGATTGTGGCATGACCACATCCCATTGAGGGATGCTTTCTCCCTCATGCCTTTTTCCTCTTTGTCTCTCTGGTGAGTGCACATGCCCTGTGGGGACAGAAGAAAAGCAGGGCTGGATTGTGGTGTCAGGGTCCTGGCGGGGATGGTGTCTCTCTGGTTCTGTTTCTCATGCTCATGGAAGAAATACCTAAGGAAATTTAAAAGCAAACCAAACAGGGACCAGAGGGTAGCACAGTGAAAATGCACCTGGACCCACACAGGAAAGGTCCCAGGATGATTCTCCAAGACCTTCCAAAGGACACAGCACGTGTCGCTGTGACCTGAGCTGCCTGGGATTATAGTGTGAAGATTTTGTTGGGGGCATCTGTCTCTCTGTCTCTTTCTCTCTTGTGGAAGAAATAAAGAAATAAACTTGAAGGAAAAGAATTTATTAAAACCCCAAAAACAATGGGCCAGCCCCATGGCCTAGGGTAGTTAAGGGAGCGGGGTCCCACATGGCTCACTGCAGCTCAAACCCCAGTCCTGGTGGCTTGAAAACCATGCCAGGCACATGTGCATGTGTACCTCAAATCCCAACAGAATGGAGAAATGGAGGATTGTGGCATGACTGCATCCCACTGAGGGGTGCTTTCTCCCTCTCCCTCCATCTCTCAGTCCCTGTGTGTCTGGTGAGTGCACATGCCCTCTGCCGATTAAAGAAGAAAATAGGAAAAAAAACCAAAACAAACAAAATATGCCAATGTCTAGGCCCACTTCCGGAGATTCTGATTTTATTGATCTGGGGCAGGCCCAAGCACAGCATTTTATGAAAGTTCCCTAGGCACCTCTGCTGTGTAGCCAGAGCCAAGTCCCTCTGGGGCAGATGTCTCATAGAGAACATCTAATACAATGCCAGCCCCCATCAGTTATCCAGAATCAGTCCCAGAGAGACAGAGACTTCCCCAGAGTCACACAGCAGATCAGAAACATCACTGGAGTGGAGACCAAGCCCTACTCACCACCACCCCCTGGCACCCCATCCTGAGTTCTTTGTGCAACACTCCGCCAGTCTCCGCACCTGGACTTCCGCCTCTTCTCTGGCCTCCACGTGCTCCGAGAGAGCTCCAGTTCCTACCTGAAATTTGCTGGAAGAATTTTCTCCATCCATTTACAAAGAAATTCTTCCCAAATTTTACCTACCTGGAACAAAGCGGAAAGCTTTCATTTATTCAGCTGTTTGACTAAAGGAATGTTGCTAGGAATCAGTGAGGAGGAGCCAGGCCACATCTGTGAGAGGCACTGCCCTGCCTACCTGCCCCACCCCATCCCGACTTCGGGCTGCTGGTCACTCTGCTACCTCTCTCTGCAGAATATCCCCATACCCACCCTCAAGGCCTACGCAGAAGCCCTGAAAGACAACTCGTATGTGAAGAAGTTCAGCATCGTGGGGACGAGGAGTAATGACCCTGTAGCGTATGTGCGTACCTTTCTGTTCTGTTCTGCTACTTTGAGGTTGGGGGCTTAGCGACAGAAGGGGTGATGCCCGTGGTTTCAGAGCTGCTTGTATCCCATAAATGAAGAGCCCTACATGGTACAATGAAGGACAGTGGGCTAGGAACCAGGAAAGGCACGGACAGGACAGCCATCACCAGGCACCATATGTGTCATCCCAGCTCGTGCTCACACCACCGCTGGTGCCAGTGGTGCACAACTCCCCACTTTGCACAGGAAGAATGTAGGGTTCAGAGAGGTCAGGAAACTTGCTCTGTCCAAGTCACACAGCAAACAAGATGAACCAGGGTTTCAAATACAAACACATGACCCCTAACGCTAGATCTCTCTCCACTTGGCACATCACAGTTGCTGGGCCTCAGTTTCTCCATGTCTAAAATCAATGTCATCAATGGGTTGCAATGACCCATGATGACATGTTTTTCACCCATGTCTTAAAGGATAATACCAATCATGGGATCAGCAGTTGGTCTAATGGCTATGTCACTGGACTCCCATGTAATCCTGGACCCAGTGGCTTAAACTCACACCAGGAGCATGTGCGTGCGTGCCCAAGATCCTGAGAGGAGAATGGAGGAGAAGGGATTGTGGCGTGGCCATCCCCCCAGGGGGTGATTTCTTGCTTTCTGTCAAAAAAAAAAAAAAAGATAATACCAATCAAATTAAATAGTCTCTCTTTATAACAAAGTAGCCATCAATTCTTTTTTAAAAATTGAATATTCAGCATGTTTATTGAAAGTCTGCCTGTGCCCAGCACTAATGAGGCTCTGAGAATAGGACTGTGACCAGACGGTCTCAGCTCCCATGTTCGTGAACATTCTGGTCTATGAGTCCACGTAGAACCTAGAGGATCCCGGCACATTGTGGTCTCCACAACACGAGTGGCAGGCAAAAGTGCAGGAATTAGCTTGCTGGGCATGGGAACTCACCATTTAGTAGCAATCAACTTTTGCTGATTTTTAAAATAGAATAATTTTCTTCCATGTATTTTTTTTAAGTGATAGAAATAGCTCATAGTCTCCGATTGCTGCCACTGGAGAACCTCTGGATTGATGACCTCTGACCTCAGAAGATGTCTAGTTGATCCTGAGTTTGCCCACAGAGACACAGTTGGCAAAGCCGCATGCCGTGCATACATCTATGCCTTAGGTCAGAAACCGAGCACGCCCATGCTGGCACCCAGCTCAGTGCCACGAACGTTTTCTGGCAGACTCTGCTGGACCGACAGCTGACATCAGTCCATCTCAGTGTGCCTGTGGTCAGATATTGAGCTTTTTCTGGACTGGTTGATGAAATTAGGCTGCTGGAACTCTAGGAGTGCTCCCCACTTCCTGCTCTAGCTCTTCTCCTGGGCCCCCATTCCTCCACTGTGACCAACAAATAAGGAGTGAGAGCCTGACCTGACCGGGCCACCAGGTCCTGCTCAGCCACTGGACTGCATGTCCAGTCGGACTGGCCTGGTTCATTTACCTACCTTACCTAGTCAAATGCTCTGTGTCTAGTGGACAGATAACATCGTATGTGTTTATCAGGTACCGCAAGATGTTTTGAAGTAGACATACACTGTGGAAGGGTGAAGTCTAGCTATTGAATGAACACATTACCTCGTGCAGTTAGAATCTTTGTGGTGAGAATGTTACCCATCCACTCTCTTTGCATGTTTCAAGATTACACTAGGGAACCAGCAGTTAGCGTAATGGCTATGTCGCTGGACTCCCATGTAGTCGACCGCGGTTCATATCCCAGACCCGGTGGCTTAAAACTCACGCCGGGCGCATGTGCGTGCGTGCCCAAGATCCCGAGAGGAGAATGGAGGAGAAGGGATTGCGGCGTGACCATCCCCCCTGGGGGGTGATTTCTCGCTTTCTGTCTCTCTGTCTCTCTCTGTCTGTCTGGCGAGCGCACGCGCCCTATAGCGAAAAACCTCTCAAAAAAAAAAAAAAAAAAAAAAAGAATACACTACATGTCATGAGTAGTTTTGATAATTAAGCCAAGCCTCTCCCAGGGAGTAGGGGGGTGCTGTGTAGGGTATAGGTAGGACACAGACTACCCCTTCATCCCCGGAAGGGCCACCCTAGTCAGAGACACAGATGTGGTTACAGAGAAAGTGACATGCCATCCCTGGGACACACTGAGGTCGGGGGAAGGAGAGATGATTTCCACCCAGGAGACTTCCTGAGAGCGGAGACTCTGCTGGGGTTCTAGCCAGGCAGGGACAATGGGCAGCATTCCTGGCTTGGAGTGTCATTTCAGACCGCAGGGCCCACCGATCAGCACGTCCCAGGCCTACCACCTGCTGGTGTCTTCTTTCCTCCATGACACACTGTTTCCACCAGCTGCTAATTGCCTCATTTCCTGCAGAGGCTCTGCTTGTCATCTACACCCCTGGCTGAGTCCCTCTGAAACGTGCCGGGGCCAGCCCACTTCTTCAGTTTGCCCGGATCACTCACCTAGCAGGTGGTTGCTCAGGTGTCCCTCTTCTGTTGTCTGGTGCTCAGACAAGGAAAACTGTGACTCCATGGAATTTCGGCAAGGCACTAGAAGAGATAAGTGAAGAGGACATAGAAGAGGTTGAAGTTCCACTGGTCACACAGTGAACACTGTCTGAGGGCCTACTGTGCGCTGAGCACTGTATGAACGCTGCGGGCAAGGCACATTGTCAGCCCCCCAGATTTTACAGTCTAATGGCAGTGGCAACACCAGTATAAACACTCCTCTGACCAGGCAACAAGTTCTCTGCGGGAGTTAGGGATAAACTCCATGAGAGTTTAGAGGATAGGCCACAGCCAATTGGGGTTGTTAGTAAAAGCTCTTGGGGGAAGGGGCATTGAGAATGACCTCAAAGGATGGCGAACTTTGGATGAGAGAGGCAGGAAAGAAAGAGCATCCCAGGTAGCAGGGATGGAAGGGGCAAAGGTCAAGTGGCATGAAAGCACTGAGTCTGCAAGGAAGGTACAGGAGCCCCACCTCCAAGAGCCAAGACAGCTGACGGAGCAGGGGAGTAGCTCCAGGTAATACAGGCTGTGGACGCAGGCTGAGCAATGTAGAATTCTCCAATAGGGAGCCAGGAGCCATGGCAGGTGGGAGGAGAGGAAAACTAGGTTGGTGAAAGGAGATGTGGAGATTAGCTTGCCTGCTTGCCTTGGTATTTTGGTATTTTAGGATCTACCCTAGAGGGTCTCTAGCCTTGCTCAGGGAGACTCACAGCTACCCCTGCTTTTCTCCTGTGTTCAAGGCCCTTGCTGAGATGCTCAAGGTGAACAAGGTGTTGAAGACGCTGAACGTGGAATCCAACTTCATTTCTGGAGCTGGGATCCTGCGCCTGGTGGAAGCCCTCCCGCATAACACTTCTCTGGTGGAACTGAAAATTGATAACCAGGTAAGATGGGCCAGGCTCTCCTCGTGTCCTTTGCCACGGGCCGCTCACCACTCAGCAGCCTCGTTTCTGCATGTTGCCAGATGAAGGAGACAAGGCTGATTACAGAAGCTCCAGAGCCCAGCTTTGAGGGACCTCAAAGGCCATCCAGTCCATACCCTCCTCCTGCTCCCCATCCTCCTTCCTCATTCCCACCACAGGCTCTTCTGCTTCGGCTTGTGCCCCCTCGTGATGGGGAGCTCACAACTTGCCGAGATCACTTCTCTTCCTAGGCAGTGACCATCCTTCCTTATACCCAGTGGAAATCAGCTCCCTTGTGAAGTCTCCCTTATTTGACTTAGTGCCATTTTCTGCTGTTCCCAGGACATTCAGTGCCCAGATCTCATAAACCACTGGACTCTTCTTCATCAGGCTAGGTATCCCCATTTTCTCCCTTCACCCTCACTCAGCGGGGCTTTTGAGTCAGTCATTTATCTGCAGGTTAACTCTTTCAGTTCTGATTTCGTAAGAGGAGTCTCATAACAGCTTAGAGGTAACAATAGCTTGTACGGGGTGTGTGTTAGGGTCTACTATGGGCTAGGCTCTGTGCTGTGCATCTCATACTCATCATCTCTGATGGTCACAAGTCTGCAGGATGCAGCTGTCACCATCTCAGTTTGAGAAGAGCAAACAGCTCAGATGGGTGGCAGACAACACTGTCAGAGTCAGCACTTAGGAAGCAGGATTTGAATCCAGGTCTCTCTGACTCCTAAAGCCACATTCCTTTCACTACTAGTATTCCAATATTAAAAAGTTCTCTTCTTTATGGATAGGAAACTCATTTAATTTCTCTCTCATGATACTTTTTTTGCTGAATAATTATATAAATGTAAAAGAAGAACACTGGCAGGAATGGTATGTTATTGTAAACAATGGTATGCCTGAGTGAGATGAACAGCATTTTCATTGCAAAATATGGCGAGTACACAGAAAAGTGCATAAAACTGAATTGCACAGCTTAACAAATCCCAGCACCTCAGGACTTGGCCCTGCAAGGGTGCTTGATAAGCAAGGTTGCCTGGACGGTCGTGCGTATTGTTCACTGCACAATGAGGTAGTGGAGAGTGGAATTCCACCCACAATCCACCCTGCAAGCTGGATGCCTCAGTATGGGATCTGTCCAACCAGAGAGGGCACTTTTTTCCTAACTCACATGAAGAGGCCACATGAGCCGGCAACAGGCCTGTCTCGTGGACTTGCTGCATTGAACTCCTTGCACGTCTCACGTGCCAGGGGCCTTGCCACTGCATCACCCACTCGCAGTCCCTCTCCACCCCCATCCTTGCTGCCCCTTCCCTTGGCCACTGCTGACTCTACTCTGTAGAGGCAGGAGGGGCAGAGCCAAGGGAACAAAGGCATGCAGCAGGCCTGGCAGCAGCCCTGGGCCTGGCCCTGGGATTGGTTCCTCATGTGACTCCAGGCTTGGCCGGACAGGGCGTCAGGGTCTACCCAGAGTCAGCTGAAATCTGACTCCCAGGGCAGAATATTAGCTGGCCATGGGTTCTTTTAGTGGCAGCTGACAGGGAGCTGCCCACCTTCTTTCCCTTGTTGCTGACCCTACGGAGTCTGAGGAGGAGCCCCTGCTGACCACCGCCCTCGCCAGGCTGAACCCTCTAGTGCAAGAACACTCACTTCCCTGAGCACCTCGTTTCCTCACTTGCAAAAAGAGGATGGTCAGAATTTCTACTTCGAAGAAGGTGACAGCTGTGAACTGTGTACTGACTCATAGTGTCACTCTGCAGGTGACTTGAGGGAGCTCACGTGTTGTTCCAGGGGTCACATCACTGAGCAGGTGCCCTGAGCCAGGAGTGCTGGTGCTTGGTAGTCATCACCCCCTCTCACGCTCACTCCTGCTCACGGGTGAGGAAACTGAGTGCCAGGCAGTCCCCGTGCCCTGCCCAAGGTCACGCAGTCAGTGACAGAAGCAAGACTCAAACCCAGGCTGCAGGACTCTGAAGTCCACATGCTGGTCAGATTGAGGTTCTTGACACAATTACTGTCTCATGTGGACCCACTTAGCTTCCTCGTTTGTCCCTCCCCCTGCATGGGGCCTGAGCACCGGTCACCACCTGCCCTCCCATAAGCCTTCTTTTCCTTTCCTCTTGACCTCCAGTGCATGTTGTGCTCTATGTATGATTGAGGAGCCAGCTCCGCCCTCCAGAAATTCCACACTGAATGGGAGGAAAGAGAGGTACAGAACTGACCATCACAGCAGGGGCTCAAGCCACTGCAGTTCCTGGGAGGGAAAAGTCTTAGGAGCAGGGATCAGGGAGGGCTTCTTGGAGGAGGAGGAGGAGGAGTTTGATACCAATCTATAGGATGGAGATGATCTCAGAAGGTGAAATGCTGGCCGTGGCATTTAGGTGCAGGAAGACACAAGAATGAAGAGCAGGAGTGGGCAAAGCCATGGAGCCCATCCTAAAACTCATGGCTGGCCCAGAGGAAAGCCAGAAAGGGGCTGGGACGCCAAAGAGCTTTGAATAGTAGGTTTACAGAAAGTGGGCTGTGGGGTGTGTTCTGGGGAGATGGTTCCTAGCTGGATGGGAGAGAGTTGGAGCTCAGAAGATCAGTGGGGAGCTGCGACACCAAGCTGGGGGGAGGAGTGCCCTGTGGGCAGATTCTCCTGCCCAGTTGGAGTCCTGAGACCGGGGTTGGGACTGGCGAGGCTGGGGCAGGTCAGGGGATGGGAGCTCTGCTGACCCAGACTCAGGGGGAGGCTGCTGCTCCTCTCACAGTAGTCTCGTAGTCTCAAGAGCCCTGGGCCCAGCAAGCTGCCTCCGCTCAGAGGCCCCTGCCCTGGGCTCGAGGGAGGCAAGGAGGCGTGGGAGTGTGACAGAGGAGGTGGTGAGTGGCATTTAATTTATTCTTCATTCCTTGTTAGTCACCGAGACCTTGAGAGGCCAGAGCTTTCCCCTCAGTCCTTGTGCTTGTAACCTGTCAGCAAATTTCGTCCTTTCTCCTTATATGGCCGAGGAAAGGGACTTGAGGAGTCCTACCCGGGATGACACGCAGCCTTACAGGCTGGCTCAGGGCACAACTTGGGAACCAGGACCCTGAGGCTTTTTGTTTACTCAGCCGTTTCTCCTTCTCGCCAAGCACTGTTCTGTTGCAGCCAGAAGTGGCCCTGAGACTGCATGGGAGGTGGGAAGGAGCAGAGGGCTGCCCTGTGTGTGTGTGTGTGGGGGAGGGGGGGCAGAAGGACACTGAGAAAATGGCTAGTCCAGTCCCCCTCTTACAGCTGGGGGAACTGAGGAGCAAAAAAGGGATGGAACTTGCAGGAGGTCAAGGGTCAGGTTAGTGATACACCTGGTTAGAACTGAGGTCTCCTGGGTACATTTATGGATAGACAGGAGAGACCTGTCAGCCCTCAGGGAGCAGACACTGCAGACCCAGTGCCTCTGTGCAAATGGTGATGGTCTGACCCTCTCATTCATCCTCAACTGCCCACAGAGCTGCCCTCCAGCAGGCCCTTCCCCAGGACCCTCATGGCACAGAGGAGCCGATAGGCAAGATATGATCCCTTTCCCACAAACGAGGATCTGTGCAATCTCTAGGGAATATTGGTCTGATTTTTCACTTTTCATTTCATATTTAACAGCAAGGATGTTCTTAATATTTTGAAGAGAAGTTAAAGGAAGTGGATTGTGTTTTCTTCAGGGTGTGCGCACGAGAGAGAGAGAGAGAGAGAGAGAGAGAGAGAGAGAGAGAGAGAGAGAGAGAAAGTACTCCCCAACAGGTCACACCTGTCATTTTTCCTCCATTTTCCTATCTTATCAGGATCCTGGGAATGAACACACACATGCCTGTCATGGTTTTCAAGCCATGGGGGCCAAGAACTGGACTGTGATTGGCCACGTGGAATCTGGCTCCCTTTGCACCATGCACCACTGCACCATGGGACAGGCTCATGAGACAGGCTTTTTTTTTTTTAACTCAACGCTTTCTGTGATTGTATCAATTATCTCTAGCTGTGTAACAAATTACCATAAAATTTAGTGATTTAAATAACCTCAGAGTCCTGGGTTAAAACAATAATAGTGATGTATTTGCTCAGTTTCTG
Source organism: Tupaia tana (assembly GCA_026018925.1). NCBI lineage: Eukaryota > Metazoa > Chordata > Mammalia > Scandentia > Tupaiidae > Tupaia > Tupaia tana. Next base: position 70,417,829 of record JAKSZU010000013.1, read on the forward strand.
AGGGCCAGGAATTCAGCAGCGGCTTAGTTAGCTGACTTCTCCCTAAACAAATGACCCAAGACAGAAGAAGAAAACCTCAAATACCATTTATGACTCAGCCTTAGAAGTCATTTCTGCCATATTCTGTTTGTTAGGGGTGAGTCACGAGGCCAGCAGGTGGTGTGAAGGTTAGGGAACTGGATTCCACATGACTGACATGGCAGTTCAAGTCCTGGACCTGGCGACTTGGAAAATATGCTGTGTGTGTGTGTGTGTGTGTGTGCCCCAAATCCCAAGAGGAGAACGGAGGAGAAGGGATTGTGGCATGACCGTCCTCCCAGGTGGTCATTTCTCACTTTCTCTCCCTCTCATGCAATCATCTCTCTCCTATGAGAGCACATGCCCTATGACAAAATTTTTAAAAACTAAAACTAATAAAGTATAATAATATAATAATAATAATAAAGAAGTAAGTCACTAAGCACCACCCACGTTCAAAAGGCAGAGAACTAGCCTCTTCCTTTTGAACAGAGGTGTGTCAAAGAACTTGGCAGACACATTTTACGATCACCTTACTGTGGTGATGTGCTGTATTCTTTTGTGCCACAGCAGTTTGGCAGAAAGGCCTTTCTAATCCTCAGAGCTATCCACAGATGCAGCAGGGCGTCTCAAAGGGTGAGGAATGCCTATCCTCGAGGGTGCGTGGGCAGAGCAGAACAGTTCAGCAGCAGCTGGGATAAAGGGAATGTTAATATCGGCAAGGGCTTGGGACTCTGGAGGTGGACAAGGCAATCCCCAGTGCTTTGCTCTGTTGTATTTTCAAGTATCCCCAGTTGTCCCTGTCATCTGGATCACAAAGAAATGGCCAGATTGACCCAGTAAAATGTATAGCTGTGCTTCTTGAGGCCCGTGGAGCCTCCAGTCAGAATGGGGGTCTCAGAGCTCTGCTCCAGGTCATAGCTCGTAACACCCAAGGTAATGATGGGTTTTGTTAGAGAGCAAATCTTAACATTTTCTCATCAGATTGATCATAATCATGACACAAGGTGTCATACTGCCACAGGGCATGCCAACTTCTATGTCCTATTAGCAGGGCAGACATAATTTTAATTAAAAATGGGCCCATCTTTTCTTTTTTTTTAAAGATATTTTTGCTCTAGGGAGCATGCACTTACAGAAAGGCAAAGAGACAGAAAGTGAGAAATTATCCCCCTCCATGGGGTATGGCCATGCCACAATACCTTCACCTCCATTGTCTTCTCTGGATTTGGGGCATGCATGCACATGAGCACAGTGTGAGTTTCAAGCCACTGGGTCCGGGATTTGAACCACAGTCAGCCATGTGGTAGTCCATCTCCTGGTCCCAATGGGCTCATCTTTCAGCCCAGCAATTCTACGTCTATAGCCAGCTAAAGAAAACCACTCCCTCCCCTGTAAAGCCCACTGTTGTTTTGCTTGTAATAAGGAAAGTTGGAAGCAACCTAACAATCCATCCATCCCAGGGCATCCCAGGAAGCAGCTCAAAGGAATGAGGCCATGGCCCAGCCACAATATTGTGCTCTGGTAAATGCTGCTGTAGGACAGGCTGAGGCCACATGAGAGGCCCGGGTTCCATTCCCAGCCCCCGCTAAAAGCTGGGCATGGTGGCATGTGCCTGTAGTCCCAGCTACTCAGGGGGTAGGGCAGGAGGATCATAACATAGTGAGAGCCTGTCTAAACTTAAAAATATAAAAATAAAAAGGAATGAGGCTGGTCTCTACATACTGACTTAGAAATATCTCCATGAAATACTAAATGCAAAAAGCAAATTGCAGAATAGTAAATATAGACTGAATCTATTTAAAGGGAAAAAAAATGCAACAAGACAAAACAAGCCCCTGTATATTTTGGTCATTTACTTCATGCATAGACATACACCCTGTGGACCATGGTGGTTACTTTTTTTTTTTTAATAATTATTTATTTTTATTTTATTTATTCATTCATTTATGTTTTAGTTTAACCAGAGAGAGACAGAGGGTGAGAGAGAGAGGAAGTGAGAAAGCAAGCCACCAGATTCAGGACTTGAACCCTGGTCGGCCATGTGGGAGTGTCCAGCGCTCCAACCACCACGCCACCTGCTAGTCCCGCCATGGTGGTTACTTCTATGGAAAGGGAGTAAGATTGGGAATAAATGGTAGGAAAGGAGACTCTCATTTTATTCTATCCTCTTCGGTATCATTTGAATTTTTAATAATGAGACTATATTTATCCACAAGTGATTTATTTAATTCTGAAGCAGATCTGAAGGGTGGCAAGAGTTTTTCCCAGTCACCCTCTCCCTGGCTCAGCTGCACAGTGACTGTGTTTGCCATTCCTGATATGACTGCCCCCTGGTCTGCCCCCCAGGGCTTCTTACTGCCTTTCACCAATCTTAAGGTTGCCCACCTGATTTTTTATGCCATCCAAGCAAGCTATTCATGGACGCACAGGGTGCATACCCCAGAGCCTTAAAGGTCATGAAGCCTAAGCCTTCCCCACTAGTGATGATATTTAGGGAGGCCCTCAAAAGAGCTCATCTACCCTCTCATATTTCCACACCTCATATTTCGCAGTTCAGCACCTTATCGGGGAGTTCCTTCAGTGTGCGGGTATGTAGATCCACAGTCTTGCATACTGACCCAGACTCCATTTGCCTCTAGTTGCTCCCGTCAGTTCTACTTCTGCCTTCAGCGCTTAATCAAAGGCGCTCAAGTGAGGTGGGCATTGCTATGTTCAAATCTTGGTTCTGCAACTGACTAGTTCTGTGATTCTGGGAAAATTTAATACCTCTCCACTTCATTTTCCTTGTCTGTAAAATGTAAATTATAACAGTACATAATCTATAGGTTGACAGAAGAAAATGAGTTGGTCTTTGCAAAATGCTTATAATATTGCTTAGCACACAGTAATCACTAATAATAAGCTATTTGAGGAATAAGTCAGAGACCTGGGTTTTAGGCCTGGCTCCCTAGTTACCACCTCTCCTCTCATATATGAAATGAATGAGTCTTTTTAGTCTCAAAGTCTATGAATAAAGCAGGAATGAAGCTTCTTTGAAATATTGAGGTTTATTTTAAGATATATTCACATTTTCTATTTTACTCCTTATTGTAAAAATAGTAATTTTGTTCTCAGATTACCACTCCAGAAAGATTGGCCATGATTATCTAATGGAACTCTGTGCCCTATGGCTCACACCTAGACCTATCTGCATGTGTCCTAGGGATACTGGACTGGAATATGAGAACCTGGGCCACAGTGCATTCTCTGCAATCTTCCAGCTCCAGGTCAAGGTCAGGCCTTGTCTCTGTCATTAATAAGACCATGGTCCATCTATACATAGACTCAGTTTATTCATCTCTAAGATGGACAAGGTAAGATGCTAGTTCCTACCTGCTCTGCTCACCTCCCAGGGATATAGGCAGGTTGGATGAGGGCAACTCATTTCAAGGGGTTTTAAACTCTGGATCAAGCTGTATGAAATGTTCACTTTGCAAAGGCAGCACTGGCAGTCCCTGGCAGCCTCTTTAGTCAGAGAAGACCAGTGATTTCTGAGACTGGCTCATCCTTTGTTCTAGTTGAGCTTTCCCAGCAAAGGACCTCAAGGAGAAGCCAGGCTTCCCGATGAATAGGGTGGCCAGGGGGCACTGCCAGTTCCTTCTTAAGGCCTCAAATGGTTGCTGCACCTTCTGCCAGGCCAAGCTGTCCACAGCCCAAGGCTGAGTTGAGTCCTTCAAGGTCAGGCCTGAGTTCTTCCTAGCATTCTCAGGAATCTTGCCAGATAAAGTGATGGAATTTCACCAGTGTTCCTCTGCCTGCCATGGTCAGCTTTCCCAGCGCAGTATGAACCCAGATGAGCACCAGTGAACCCAGAATACCTAGGAGCAGTTCTCAGTCAACAGTCTCAACTGTAGTTCACACTTGCCCATTTGGATGTTGGGCTGACATGTCCTCTAACGCTCCTGTGTTGCTGTCCACCAAGTGTGTTCCAATTTTCTTCATTCAATTCAGTTCTTCAAACCTTGACCAAGAGACACTGGGTGCGATCAGGGAGCTCACAGTCAAGAGCTGCACTGTCCAGCAGCACTTTCTGTGATGACGCAAATGTGCTAGATCTGCACTGACCAATATCTCACCCACTAGCCAGTGGTTACCGAGCACTTGAAATACGGCTAGTAGAATTGAAGAGCTGAATTTTAATTTTATTTTAATTACTTAGATTTAAAGCTCCACATGTGGCTAGTAGCTACTGTACTAGACTGCACAAGTCTAATTGGAGAGACAGAGAGGCAGTTGATCCAAATAAGGCAGAGAGACTGTACTGGATGGAGAGGGATATCCGCTGTGCCACGTGTGGAATGGGGAGGGATCATTTCCTGGGTTGGGATCAGAATAGGCCTCATGGGTGGAGGGGATTTGCAATGGATATTAAAGCACTAATATCAGCAGGTATGTAGAGGAGAGTGAAGGGCACTCCAGCTGGAGGAAGGAAGATACACGAGCTTTTAGGAATAGACCTCTGACAGCACCAAGTACCATGTACAGATCGTCAGAGGTAAATGGGATGAATAAGAGATGAGAGAGAAAAGGAAAGTGAGGACTAATTTGCACCGGGCCTTAATAGACTGCTAACAGGGTCTTAATGCCGCAAAACACCGCTAGCCTCAGCCAGCTCAGATTGTCCTGTGTGTACAGGACAGCCTCAGAACATGAACCTGGGACCTTGCCATGAAGGTCCAGCATTGCAGAGTGTCACATTACAGATGCCCCACCATCCGGCTTGGATTATAGCCATCTTGATGTGTGCATAGTCAAATGTCATTATTTTTTTTACAGCTTATGAATTATTAAAGATGAACATCTTTTTATATTCTTATTAGGCATTTGCATATCTTCTTTAGAGAAATGTCTATTCGAATCCTTTGCCCATTTTTAAATTGCATTATTTGTGTTTTACTGTGGAGTTCCTATAGTTGCCTATATATTCTGGTTACTAGTCCTTACCAGATATATGATTTACAAGTATTTTTCCCATTCTCTGTGTTGTCTTTTCATTTTCTTGATAGTGCCTTTTTTTTTTTTAATAGAGATTTTTTGCTATAGGGTGCGTGTGTTCACTGGAGAGACAGAGAGAGACAGAAAGACAAAAAGCAAGAAATAATCCCCCAGGGGGGGATGGCCATGTTGCAGTCCCTTCTCCTCCATTCATCTTGGGCATGCACACACACATTCCCAGCATGAGTTTTAAGCCTCCAGGTCTGGACTCGAACTGTGGTCGACTAAATGGGAGTCCAGCAATTATGCCATCTGCTGGTCCCAATAGTGCCTTTTGAAGCATAAAAGTTTTAAATTTTGATGAAGTCCTATATATTTTTTTCTTCTGTTTGTGTTTTAGGTGTTATATCTAAAAAATAAAAAATTTCCAAGGTCACGAAAATTTACTCCTATGTTTTCTTCTAAGAGTTTTATAGTTTTAGCTCTTACATTTAGGTCTTTGATCCATTTTGAGATGATTTTTGTGTATAGTGTGAGGTAAAGATTTAAATTCACTTTTGCTTGTAGATACCTAGTTGTCTCAAGACCACTTCGTTTTTTTTTTTTTTTTTGGGGGGGGGAGGGGAGGTTTTTGCTATAGGGCACATGCACTTGCCAGAGAGAGACAGAGAGAGAAAGCAAGAAATCACTCCCCCCAGGGGGGATGGCCATGCCGCAATCCCTTCTCCTCCATTCTCCTCTCAGGATCTTGGGCACGCACGCACATGCACCCGGCGTGAGTTTAAGCCACTGGGTCCGGGACTCGAACCACGGTCGGCTACATGGGAGTTCAGCAATATAGCCATTACGCTAACTGCTGGTCCCTCAAGACCACTTCTTGAAAAGACCATTCTTTTCCCCACTAAACTGTCTTAGTGTCCTTTTTGAAAAGCAATTGTCTATAGGTATATGGGTTTATTTCTGGGCTGTCAATTCTATTACATTCATCTCTATGTCTACCTTATGCCAGTACCACAACATCTTAATTACTGTATCTTTGTAGTAATTTTGAAATCAGGAAGCATGAGTCCTCTATTTTTGTTCCTCTTTTTCAAGATTGTTTTGGTATTCTGGGTTCCTTGCATTTTCATATGAATTTTAGAATCAGCTTGCTCATTTCTGCAAGACAGACAGACAGATTTTTAAAAAAAAATTACACTGACTCTGGGGTCAGCAAGTGATGTGGTGGTTAAGGTGCTGGACTCCCACACAGTCAACTGTGGTTTGAGTCCCAGAACCGGCAGCTTGAAACTTGCACTGGGCATGTGTGCATGTGTGCCCAAAATCCTAAGAGGAGAAGGGATTGCAGCATGGGAAATTTCTCACTTTCTGTCTCTCTGTCTCACTCTGTCTCTCTGGCAAGCACATGTGGCCTATAGCAAAAATCTCTTGAAACCAAAAAATTACACTAACTCTACAGATCAATTTGATAGTGTTTCCATATTAACCATATTAGGTCTTCTGATCCATGAATAGGAGCTGTTTTTTTTTTTTTTTTTTTTTTGGAGAGGTTTTTTCGCTATAGGGCATGTGCGCTCGCCAGACAGACAGAGAGAGACAGAGAGACAGAAAACGAGAAATCACCCCCCCCCCAGGGGGGACGGTCACGCCGCAATCCCTCCTCCTCCATTCTCCTCTTGGGATCTTGGGCACGCACGCACACGCACCCGGCGTGAGTTTTAAGCCACCGGGTCCGGGACGCGAACTGCAATCGACTACGTGGGAGTCCAGCGACATAGCCATTACACTAACTGCTGGTTCCCAATAGGAGCTGTTTTTACATTTATTTAAGTCTTCTTTAATGTCTTTCAATGATGTTTCATAGTTTTCTATATTCAAGTCTTCGCTTCTTTTGTTAAATCTATTCCTTGGTATTTAATTCTTTTTGACATTATTGTAAGTGAAATTATTCTCTTCGTTTCATTTCAGATTGCTCGTTGCTAGTATAAAGAAATACAACCGAGTTTTCTGCAGATGTTCCTTGACTTACAATGAGGTTACATCCTGAAAAATCGATCATAAGCTGAAAATATTCATATTTATTCATATATGAATTTAGACCACTAATTTAAAATAGTGTCTCTACTGAATGTGTTATCACTTTTGCACCAATGCAAAGTTGAAAAATTGCAAGTCAAACTATTGTTAAATTGGAGAGCATTTGTCTATTGATCTTATATTCTATGATCTTGCTGAATTCGTTTGTTACCATTAGTGTGTGTGTGTGTGTGTGTGTGTGTGTGTGTCTGTGTGTGTGTACATATATGTATGAATCCCTTAGGATTTTCTAGAAAAGACATCATATCATCTGCAAATAGAGATTGTTTGACTCCCACCTTTCCAGTCTGGATGGCTTTGTTTATTTCTCTAGCTTAGTTGTCCTGGCTTAGGACCTCTAGTACAATGATGGTGAAAGCAAACATACTTGTCTTGTTCCTAATCTTCAGAGAAAAACTCGAAGTTTTTAACCATTAAGTATGTTAGCTTTCTTTCAGTGTCTTTTAAAATCTATTTAAAATTGTGTTTATTTTTTATTACACATGGTAACAGAAAATTCAAACGATTTGACAAGATATAAAAAATAAGAATTTCCCCCAAATTTTACCACCATCAGTATACTCTAAAGTCTTTCCTATGCAGTATGTATATATATATGGAAAAATACAGATAGCTTTACATAGAAATTATCTGTTTTAAGACCAGAGTTGTTTTTTTTTTCCTGTACTTAGTATTATTTCACAGCCATCTATCTTTCCAAGCCCGTGACCAAAGATTTGTACCATTATTTTACAGTTGCCTATGTTTTTTTTTTTTTTTTTGGAGAGGTTTTTTTTGCTAAGGGCACGTGCGCTCGCTAGACAGACAGAGAGAGACATAGAGACAGAAAGCGAGAAATCACCCCCCCAGGGGGGATGGTCACGCCGCAATCCCTTCTCCTCCATTCTCCTCTCGGGATCTTGGGCATGCACGCACATGCGCCCGGCGTGAGTTTTAAGCCACCGGGTCCGGGACACGAACCGCGTGGGAGTCCAGCGACACAGCCATTACGCTAACTGCTGGTTCCCCAGTTGCCTATGTTTTGATGTAAAGTTAAACCATCACTTATTTGACCAACTTCCTCTTAATGAACATTTGTTTCTCCTTTTGTCCCACTGTTAGAAACAAGACTGTAATGAACATCCTTATCATAGCCTTCCCATCACTGTGTATTGTAAGGTCTTCCTGGTTTTTGTTTTATTTTAATCTTTGTGAAATGATCACTGTAGATATTGAGGCATAGAACTATTGGGCTGTCGGAAAAGTCATGACATATTTTTTCTGTTTTTCTATGCAAAAATGTGTCACGACTTTTCCGACGACCTAATAGTTTTATCAGAATGGAGCTATAGAAAGCTAGCTGGGGTATTTCCAATTTTCTGTGTAATCTACAGTAAATCCAGTTCCTTCTCAGGGCCTCCATTTCTTTACTCATCAGTCAATTAGTCTAAATTATTGGTTATCAAAATTGCCTACACAATGGAACCACCTGAGAAGCATTAAAAATATGCAGCCACTGAGACCCATCCCAACAGTCCGATTTCATTAGTATGAGATATACCCTGGGCTGCAGAATTTTTAAAATCTTGGGACTAGATGATTTGAAGGTCCTCCTGGTTCAAATATTATGTAGTGGAGCTCTTATCTAGACCCCTGCTCAGAAAGAGGCTCTTGTGGAACAGTGGAAAGATCTGTGCCTGTCCGGTGCCTGGCAGCCTGGGTTCAAATCCCCATTCAGTCATTCCAGGCTGTGTGACCCTGCAACCTCTCTAAACTCCATTTCCTTGCTCTTGGAGAGGGGGCTGCAGTCCTCATTCTGCGTATAGAATTTCTGCATATAGAGGTGGTTTAGATTTAGATAGAGCATACATGGAATGAGTGGTGATTCCTGTTCTTTCTTTCTTTTTTTTATTTTTTTTTTTTTTTTTTTACCAAAGAGCCAGCCCCTGGGCAACAAAGTAGAAATGGAGATCGTGAGCATGTTGGAGAAAAACACAACACTCCTCAAATTCGGCTACCACTTTACTCAGCAAGGTCCCCGGCTTCGGGCCTCCAACGCGATGATGAGCAACAACGACCTTGGTGAGTGGAAGATGCTTCCTGCCCCACCTGCCTGTCATTCACTCCACCTGGGCTGGGTATGTCAGGGAAAACTCCACTGATACCATTTCCAAGGGAGTCTTCTTCTGCAGTCTAATGCCTGATTTTCACGTGGCTCCATCTTTGTTTTCTGTTTGTGCCTCATCTCCTCCACAAGACTGTGAGCGCCCTGACTGCAGGAGCTAAGGCTGAGTCCCCTACTCTCCCCAGCACAGCTCAGCACAAGCCGGGCCCAGAACACACCAGTGTGGAGCTGAAAGAAATGAAATTTGGGAGGGTGCAAGGTTCACCACGAGTCTCTTCCTCTTCTGATTACACTTCTCCGAAATCATAGAATCCTCTCTAGATTAGACAGTCTGGCTCTGGGTGCCAAATTGCAAAACTACAAATCAACACCGCTTCCAAAACACTGAGCCTAAGAGACTCCACTTTGACTTTAAGGCAGAAGGTTAAAATGTCAACTTTACAGTAAATTAAAGCAAGTTCTAATAATTTAGCCTCAGCGGGTAACATTTTTGTTTTTGTTTTTTAATGTATTACAGGACATATACATCTGCCAGAGAGAGAGAAAAAGAGAGAGAGAGAGTGATAAAGCACAGCCCCCCTTGAGGGGGGATGACCATATCACAATTCCTTCTTGTCCATTCTCTTCTCAGGATTTTGGCTGAACATAGACACACGCACAGTTGTGTTTTTCAAGCCTTCAAGTCCAAGATTCAAATCACATAGCCAGCCATGTGGGATCCAGCCACCTTAACCACCACACTATCTAGCTGGCCTGCGATAGTTTGGCTTTTTTATAAAAGAAAAGTAAGTAAAATGCCATAGTCTTTTCGAAGATGAGCCTACATCAAATAGGCATACAAATCAACTGAATGAAAAGTTATACCTATTATTAACTTACTTCCCGAGGCCAGCTGTTCACGAGCTCTGCGTAGTTACTGATTATGTGTGTTCCTGTCGGTGTGCAGGAAAGGAGACTGACAAGGCTATAGAAAAACAGGAAAGAGGGAGAGAAGAGTGGTAGGTGAGCATTGTTAACATGATTGGTCTTGATATTTAGGCCGGCGTTTTCTAGAACCAAGGCAGGAAGAAGACAAACCAAATTACATTAACATTAGAGAAGGAAGCCTAACTTGGTTACAAAATAATAATTTTTCAAAAGCTTCTTTCTGGAATTAAATTATGAAATAAATACATATTTGACAGGACAGTGTCTTTAGTGAGTATTTCATCAAATTCAAAACTGCTCTACAGTAGGCTCTTTCTGGTTTCCAACCCTCAATAAAATACAAAGAGCTTAACTCTAAAGCACAGGTCAAAGTTCAGTTATGTCACTCCTGGTAATTCATCTAAGGCTAGGTTAGCACACGGAAGGCCTGAAAGAACAGAGAGGAGTGTGTGGGTGTGCATACACACTCACAAGGCAGGTACTCACAGACCCTACATACATAAGGGCAGCAGAGCCATGCACACTCTCATTCACACTCATGCAGTAGATGGAGTTATTTGAGCTCACAACCATTTATCAAAGTCCTATGAGGCGCTGGGTATTGAAGATGTAGGTTTCTACTCTAAAGGATAGCATAGCCCACAGACTATTCATTCATTGTTCACACCAGACGCCACTGTTTTCTAGAGTCTCAGGTCTAGAAAAGCCCAGATAAAAAAGTGCACAGTGTCATGGTTTATCAGAAGTACCTTTATTTGAAATAAAATAAGAACAAACCCAAACAATTCATAATAATTATTGTGATTGAGGGGCCAGCAGGTGGCATGGTGGGTAGGGCGCTGGACTTCACATCGTTGACCACGGTTCAAGTCCCAAACCTGGTGGCTTGCTTTCTCACTTTCCTTCACTCTCTCTGGTCAAAATTTTTAAAAATAATAATTAAATGAATAATTATTTAGAAAAATATAATTACTTGATTGTATCACAGAGGTGAGAGATAAACTGAGTTGTTGAAGGCCAACAATCAAAAATTTGTCAGCCCAGCTATAATCTGGGCATAGAACCACCACTTAAAAGCCTTGTATTTTATTCTTTTTATTTATTTATTTATTTTTTTGCTATAGGGCACATGTGCTCGCCAGAGACAGAGAGAAAGTGAGAAATCACCCCCCATGGCCACACCACAATTCCTTCTCTTCCAATCTCCTGTTGGGATTTTGGACACAAACGCACATGCACCCAGCTTGAGTTTTTTCTTTTTTTTTTTTTTTTTTTTGGAGTGGTTTTTACTGTAGGGTGCGTGCACTCGCCAGACAGACAGACAGACAGAGAGATAGAATGCGAGAAATCACCCCCCCCAGGGGGGATGGCCACGCCGCAATCCCTTCTCCTCCATTCTCCTCTCGGGATCTTGGGCACGCATGCTCATGCACCCGGCATGAGTTTAAGCCACCGGGTCTGGGACTCGAACCACGGTCGACTATATGGGAGTCCAGCGACATAGCCATTACGCTAACTGCTGGTCCCCCAGCTTGAGTTTCAAGTTGCCAGGTCCAGAACTCGAACTGTGGTCGGCCATATGGGAGTCCAGTGCTGTAACCACTGGGCCCCCTGCTGGTCACTCACATTTTACTCTAATGTGCTATTGTCTCACATGTTTTTCCCTCTTGGTTTAGGCTGAGTTTCTTATGTGCCCCTCAGTGCCTACCTCTGGGCTAACCCAGCTTTTGTCTTCCAATGGATGGTGGTCTGGAGGTCCTTTTTCAAGGGACAGATTTCTCTGATCAGAGGTCAGGGGTGCTGTGGGGAGATACCAGAATCATCAAGGACTTTCACAAAATGACCTTTGAGGACTCTTGCATCCTGAGTCTGAATTCCAAAATCAGGCCTGACTCCCACCACCAAGGACTCTCGGAGGCCATTGTGGGAGTCTAGAATTCCAGAGCTAGGAGAGACTGAGAGCTCATCTGTCCCCTTCCTTACAGAGAAGCTGGTGTGGGGTGGGGCTGGGGGCCTGGCGGTGGCTGTCAGGTACCCCTAGTTAGTGACAGCAAGCATTTTCTGAGCAACATCTGTGTGTGTTTCCAGGACTGTGCTGGATGCTTATATATGAGGCAGTAGGAAGGCTAGTTCTCTGTACAACCCTTTAGGGGGAAAAAGAAGACTCAATGATTTGCCTAAAGATGCAAAAATGCCTGCTGATTCTATCCAAACCAAGTGAGAAGGTGATGTATAAGGATGGAAGCCAGTTAAACAAAGCATCCGGGCTGGGAGTGGGACATTATTTAGCCAGCTCTGAAAGGAAGAGATAGGTGACGGGGAGGTCGGTGTACCCTGCATGGGTTCTAGGGAGTATTAGGAAGAAGTAGTGGGCATACAAAAGAAGGTGGGAAGACCCAGTACACAAGATAGGAGAAAAAAAATCTAAATGAATTGAAAGAACTGTTACAGAGAGTTAGACCTAGAAAGAGTTCAAAGAGAAGGAAGGGAAGGGTCTCCCAAACAGAGGGAACAGTATTAGCAAAGGCAAGAGGGTTGACAGTATATGGGATATTCACAAGCAGTGGGGCCGGAGAGGTGTTGAGGATGCTGGGGCCCAAGGCCCTAAAGCCAAGCTCTGGAGTTTGGCAATGGACGCAGGTGGCAAGTGGGGACCATGGCAGACTCCTGGACAGGGATGTGAGGTGATAAAAGAGGCCTCTGAGCTACCCCAGGGAGTTGTGTGTAGCTGCTTCCTTTGGCATTTCCCTCAGAAGGAATTTGAGCAGAATCCCCTCAGTGACCCCAGGTGACGGTCAGAGTGCTAGTTAGTGATGGAGGGTTTCTAGCTTTGAAAGCCAATTTGTGTCCATCGGCTCATTTTCATAAGAGAAACACTTCCAGTTCTAATGGTGCATCAGCTTTCTCCTGCAAGAGAGAAATCCTTTCTTCCCCACTCCATTTTCATCCATGCTCTGGATGCTACAGGGAAGCAGACAGGCTTCTACGTATCTGGCAAGTACTTTTACCAGAAAGCCTCGGCCAGCTCCTCCAGGAGCAATGCCTGTCAGCAGTCGCTGTGCAGCAGGGCCCGCCAGCAAGGAGCACAGTGCAGAAGCGAGCAGGCCGCTCAGCAGCATGGTGGAGAAGGGAGCAGACCTCTCGGCAGCATGGTGGAGAAGGGAGCAGGCCTCTCGGCTTTCTTTCCCACTCTGACCTGCCTCTGTGCTGGCTCTTGGCCAGTAGCCTGGCCTCTGTGGCTGGAGGAAGGAGGCCTCCTCCTTGGTGGATGTTCAGTCCCAAGACCACCAGGTCAGCCAGTACCACTGGGGCCCATCCTCACTATGCATGGAGCCCTTAACGGAGTGTCCTGTGTGAGCACAGGGCACCAGGAGCAGCAGGGCAGGAAGCAGAGGATCCCCACCTCCGTTAGCCTACAGCAATACCTCAGATGACTCTTGTCCCACACTATTTATAGCTCAGAGCAGGCTAAGCATGGCTTTCAGGTCCTCTAAATCTGCCACAGAAGCGCTCTTCACTTTACAAAATCTGAATCGCAGCCTCCGCACTGAGACAGTTGTGTGGGGAGGGGCAGGGCGTGCAGGCAGAGTAACAAACCTAGAAGCAGAAACATGCCCTTCCTGGAAAGTCACTCTTTTACCATATTCTCAAGGAGTACCTTTCTCACAAGACCCCAGAGCATACCCTAAGTCAATCTCATCCTATCCCCCTGAAATCTCTAGAAAGAGGACTTTATTTACAGCCATTGTACCCAGAAATCTGAGCCTTCCTCTGAGACAGTGCCCCGGTTCCAGCCAATCACCTCCTTGCCAACCCCAATGCCTTGGCGTACTCCTAGCCCTGGGCAAGTTGGCCAGGCCTCCAGCTCCCCTACGGCAGGCACCTCGCAGCAGTGGCTCGTTCCAAACTCAGCTCCTCTGCTTGGAACCCACATTGGGCTCCCAGGGCTTGCAGGCTCAACTCTGTGTGACCCCCACGTCCCTCCATAACAGTAGCTGACACAGAGCACTTCCTGTGTGCCAGGCACTGTTCTGAACACTTCCCATGGTACTAACCCATATTATCTTCCCCGCAACTACAGTTGATGTAGTGCTATTATCCCCATTTTATGGTAAGGAAATGGAGGCCTGGCAATGCAGGAGAAGTTACCCACAGGCAGTGGGTGGCACTGGCCAGCACTGGGGTTTGAAGTGCAGGCTGGCTCTAGAGCCCCTGCTGTCCACCTCATCAGGAGATGGTCCCGTCAGCACGTCATCTCTTGATGAGGAACTAACAGCTTCACCTCTTGACACCTTCCTGACAAGCCATTCTCGTGCCATATTAATACCACTCATTCCAGGAGGCCTGAGCAAGTGACCCAGGAAAAAGCTTACCTTTACCAGACCATTACCCCAAATGCCCCCTATTTTGCCATTTTCTACCCTTTTGTTAAGATTTAGCTGACCTTTTACCTGCCCATCCTGAAAAGATGAACCACTTCATTCTGTATGCCTCGTATGTGGCATAGAGATCTGCCAGGGTACCTGCAATATATATTTAAATTTTCGCCAGAGGGCATGTGTGCTCTCCAGAGACAGAGATAGAGAAAGTGAGATAGCACCTCCCATGAGGAAAGGTCATGCCACAATCTCTTCTCCATTTCTCCATTACATTGGGATTTGGGGCACACATGTCCATGTGCCTAGTGTTTTTTTCAAGCTGGTGGGTCTAGGACTCGAACTGCACAGTTAGCCATGTTGGATCCAGCAACCTTAACTATGCAACAGGCCAGTCTGGTTCCTGTAATATTTTATCAAACTTACTGTTTGCATATCTTGGCCCCCTGCTATACTGTATCTTTATTTCTGATTCCATGTGCTCTAGGAGCACATGGCTCAATAAAGTCTACTAAATATAAAGATGAATGAATGGATGAATAGAAGTTCTATTCACTTGAACTCCCTTTATTACTTCTTGCCAAGTTGAATACCTCCAATAAGATGTCCAGGTTTGCAAGAAGTGGTAAAGGAGTTCAAGCAGGTGGAAGTTGGTTCAGTTGACTTGCTATCCCTTTTGGCTCTGACAATAATCACATCTCTGGCTGCTGGGATAACAAACGATGAGACACTTACTCTCTCGTTTATTTTTCATTTAATCCCATGAGACTGAGAAAAATAGATTCTGTGCCCCCACCTGAGTCTTAACACCACAATCCATTCCCCAGCTCCAGTCAGCACCTGACCAAGGGCACGCATATGCTGGTATACTGAGGTCTCTGGACAAGAACCCAGAATCTTCCCATCTAGGTCTGCTTCAAAGAGCATGGCATTTTATCACTGTGCCATGGCCCAGACCCCAGCTTTATTTTCTTTAAAATAGTGTGTGCTGGTTGACGTTACTTCTTGGAAGACTGAGGCCATTTGAGTCCCAGTTTGTTCTAAAGGCTGGGTGTGGTGGTGCATGCCTGTAATCCCAGCTACTTGGGAAGCTGAGGCAGGATCATGGTGTAGAGAGACTTTGTCAAAAAAGAAAGGAAAAAAAAAAAGGTAAAAGAAAAAACAAAAAAGCAGCAGGTTGAATTGAAGGAGGATATCGGAAGACCTGGCTTTTACCTCCAGTCCTGTCTCTTATTCACCAGACCTTGGGGCAAGTTACCTCACACTCTTGCCTCTTGTTTCTTTCATAGTTAAAATGGGCGGAGGGGGCCTACTTGGATACGTAGCCTTTCTCTTTTCCCTTCAGTTACTGTAATGGCCAGTGCTAGGGAAACTACACACACAGATGCAGCCCAGTGGAATGTGGGCTCTGGAAAACAAAACAAACAACCATCAGTGCCTTTCTGAACCCTCAACCATAGACTAGGGACTTGGGTTTCAGTCCTGGCTCAGCGGCTAGCTCTCAGGGAAAAGGAGCTAATCCTCCCTGTGAGAGTCAGACGTGGGTCTGTAAACCCTGCACAGACAAGGCCAGCTGTGTGTAGGTGCTGAACTGAGGCTTCGGAGGTCAGACACCTTCATCCTGCCCAATACTAGCATTTTTGCTTTCAGCAATGGTAACAAGAACATTCCAGAATCGTTGGAGGGGCTTCAATGAGATAAGGTGTGTTAAGAGAGGTGAAATGAAGACTGCCCTGCCAGGCGTACTTGCACAGCTAACAAGTCTGGCTCATGTAAACTCTGGTTGCTTTGAACAAACCTCTTCTGTTCTTTGGGTTTTGGTTTTTGCTCCCCAACATTTGTGCCCAAACTACTGGACGGTCTCATCACCTCCAATATTGGGCTGGACACAGTGTCATCTCTCCAGAAGGCTGTGCACTCTGGTTGCCATGAATTTTTCTTTTGATATGTGTGTGGAGAGGTGGGTAGGGGCTTAGGCACAGGCTAAACTCTAGACCCTGGACTAGATGCCCCCAAGAACTTTCCCCTCCTCCCCACCCAACTCCCAGCCACAACCTGAGTAGTGACACGCCTTCCTTGTGGGTCTGCTTTATATCCTCAGTGTCATGCACAAGCTGATTCAGTTCTTGTTGCAGCTCGTATGCATCGATCTGGTGGCCGCAGGTCTACCGCTCAGCTCGGGAACTGGAAGACATCTAAGTATAGACAGACTTTTTCCCTCGGCAATAGCTTTCTTTCTCTGCCACGCCAGCAGGCCCCTTGACTGCCACCTACCAGCTCTACAGACTTGACCTTCCTTTCTCCTGTGGCTGATCTGGCTTGCTGCTTGGCCTTCATCTACAGACACTGTACTTTATTTCAAAACACTCTCCGTTGTTACAGCAAAGGGACCTCTTTCCCCTCTGCCTCCACCCCCAGTCATCCTAAAAGCGAATGTCTCCAGCCTGCAATTTCTTGGCTAGTGCTTTCCTCTTTATGGCATTTAACTACTTTGTCACATGGACAGTTGTTTGAGCATAAACTGTCTCGCACCTGGGGAAACATCGAGGTTAAACATAAACGGATGCAGACAGTGTAAGGTAATCAGGTGGGAACTGTTGTTTACATAGGCAAGTGGCAGGCCAGGAGTACCCCAAAAGAGCTTGGGGAACTGTTTCCACCAGGTCAAGACCTCAGTCTCATTAAGGTCAAATGGACTTTAACCCTTATAATTGTAGTAAAGATTTTCAACTGTGGGGCCTTTGTAGGCAAAAGAAAAACAATAGGGTTGGGTAAAGTGGGACGAGTAACCACTTACAACTTCTGAATGATCCACCCTACCACAGACCCTCACCAGTGAACACTGACACACTGGAGGGCTGCCACACAACTCATACGTAACTAGCCTCGAAAAACAGCACAGATTTCAGACTTTTGCTAACAAAAAAAAATCCGCGAGAGGCTTCACAGTGCTTTCTCAGAGTGACAGTGGTGGTTCCAGGTCTATAGGACAACTGGCTGACAGCTTGTCTCTATTCCTTTCCAGTGAGAAAGAGGAGGCTCGCAGACTTGACTGGGCCCATCATTCCCAAGTGCCGGAGTGGCGTGTAGTGTGTGGTGGTGAAGACCACGCCTTTTGAACTGGACATGTTCTACTGACAACCTGTGCTCTGCTGTGGAAACCAGAAGGCAAATGCGGCACCAAAAAACCCTTTTGTGGTTCAGTTCTTTATGCACTAAGGTTTTAGGTTAATTAGTGGTTGTAGTTGAAAATTTTATAATATGGTAATGTGAAGTGTTCCTTTAGTCACAGAAGTTCAGTCTGGTTATTATTTAAAAGCCAAGAGACCCTCAAACCAGCAGATCTTATGGAAGACATTATAGCAGCAGTGACAATCCCAGGAGCCCAGTGTCAGTGGCCTTACTGTGTGGTGTTTCAGGTGTAACGAACAGTACACTCTTCCACATGACTTAGACGTTATATTTTATTACACATTTAATGTTGGCTATTTAGCAAAAAGAACAGGTAATCATTTTTTATTAGCCCTCCTTTAAATTTTAAGAACTTCAAGATTAAAGTTGCCAAATTGATTACCTAGATCAAGAATATAATGTTTCCATCAAGACAGACTCAAGCCACAGAGCTCTGCCAGGAATCAAAGACCCCAAGATTCCTTTTGTCAAATTATGAAGAAATGATAGAAAAAGCTGATGGTGAAATTTCAAGTTTCAATACCACCCTCTTCTCACTGACCCTAGGCAACAAACATCCCTGAGTGTTCCTTATGACTATTTGGGATATATTTACAATCAAATACCAGAGTCAGAAGGGTTTCCTTCCTTACTGAATGTCAACCTTATGATGGACATGGACACCTATGACCAAGTACTTGGGAACACCTTTCCATCGTGCACAGTGGGCAGATGGCTTATGTGAGGTGAAACTCTAGAGGGAGAAATTTCCAGTCCATGGGAGTGATGATATTCAGTGAACAAGCTTACAGACTTCAACTACCTGACCTGTCACTTTTTAGAAAATCACTTGTCTCATGTCTGTAAATTAAACTTCTGAAGGATGATGAAGAAAATCCAGATATTAGAGAATGAGAAAATTCTGGCCAAACCACCCCAAGATAATTATTCTGAAATGGAATTTTGGTATTTCTGCCAGATCCCTTTTAAACATCATGTGAATCTCTTGGGATGTAGAAAAAAATGTTCAGCCACAACGCCCTTGTGCCTTTTCACACACCATAGTGCCAGTTAAACTAGCAATCTTACTTGTTGTTTTGGGGGAGTTATTTTCATTAGTGACTCAGCAAGTCTTCTGATAAAGAACAAGGCCAAAGAGCTGATGAGCACAGATTAAACGGCAGAGCACTGACCAAAAAGGCTTTTGGTGAAAAACGAAATGTCTCGTGCACTGAACTATCAATGACGTGGACAGCACAGGGTAACTAGAGGGTGAGCCAGGGCCTCGTCACTATCAAGAGTGTCTCCTGAGGCTGCAGATGGGCCTAAGAGTGGTACCATGCTGCAGGGACGGCCATCCCCACTTGGCTTCTCCTTGAAACACAACTGTAGCTGCATTCTGCATCACTGGAAACTGCAATATAATATTAAATCTGTTGGTCTATGTATGGCTGTGTGTGTGTGTTTCTTGGGACCTGTGTGACAGCGACATGTACCCAGCTAGCCAGAAGCTTGGGAAGCTACTTGGCTATGCTGAATGACTTCACTAAAAACAAGTCTCACACCCCAAGTGCTGGTCTAAAAACTGCTGTTCAAATGTCAACACCATCAAGCTTGCTTGAATTTTTCCAAGGGTGTACTTAACAGCTAAAGAGTGGGTGTTGGAGGAAGTAGTGTTGTTAGGGGAAAATCTCTCACAGTAAGAAAGTCAGTAAAGAAGGAAGGTGGGCTACATCTCCTATGCCAGCTCCCTCAGATGAGCTGCTGGTCTACGTCAGGAGTGGGCGAACTTTTCTGCAAAAGGCAAGGCAGTAAGTATTTTACCGTCTGCAGGCCACATACAGTTTCCACTGCAACAATTCCATTCTGCCACAGACTACGGGTAAAGAAATGTGTGCCATTGTTCCAGTGGACTATTATTTTGTAGTTGCTGTTAGTTTTTATTTCATAATCATAAACTTAACTTTGCAATTCAGCTAGATTTGGAGGGGAATAAGGAAAATACGGAACCCAAAGAACTGCAGCGAGAACACAGGTTATGGGGCATAGTGAGTAGAGATGAGGTGGAGGGTGCTCTCCTGAGCTACAGAAGAAAAGGTCTGGTGGTTAAGAGAAAACAAGTCAAATTCATTAGAGTTGTCCACAGTCTGCAATGGTGATCTTCTTGCTGATCTTGCCATTCTTGGACCCAAAGTGCTCCATGGCTTCCACAATATTCATGCCCTCTTGCACGTTCCCAAAGACCACAAGCTTGCCATCCAACCACGCAGTCTTGGCAGTGCTGATAAAAAACTGAGAACCGTTTGCATTGGGTCCAGCATTTGCCATGGACAAGATGCCAGGACCTGTATGTTTCAGGATGATGTTCTGATCGAATTTCTCACCATAGACGGACTTGCTGCCAGTGCCATTATGGCATATGAAGTCACCACCCTGGTATATAAACCCTGGAATAATTCTGTGAAAGCAGGAACCCTTATAACCAAATCCTTTCTCTCCAGTGTTCAAAGCACGAAAGTTTTCTGCTGTTTTTAGAACTTTGTCTGCAAACAGCTTGAAGGAGACGCAGCCCAAGGGCTTGCCATTGACAGTGATGTCAAAGAACATGGCGGGATTGACCATGGTTGAGGGCGAGACTTGGGTGGTGGTGTCTGCAACGTCTCAGTAACTATTAACAAAAGCAGCAGGAGGCCAAGTGCCATAGCGGCCACATCCCTGAAACCTCAGAGGAGAGACAGAGGTAGGGTAGATGGCAGAGGACTAAAGTGGCCTAGTGTAGGAGTCCACTGCCATGGTCTTAGCTCTCATTTCTGCCACCAGGATGTCAGGTTTGCTGACAGGGCCTGTCTACTCACAGCCCTGCTGCATGGCAGAGAGACCACGGTCACCAGGTGCAGTTCACCCCCCTTCTGTGCTTTAGCATTTTCAGAGTCAGAACGCCCAACTCCCTCTCTCCTCGTGAAGTAGAGGGGGCCAGTACCAGTCTGCAGGATGGACTGACCAGTGCCACGTTCCCACTGTCTGTTTATGCAGCCTTGACATCCTCCTTGGCATGGCTGCCCTTACCTACTTTGTGAAAGTTGGGGAGGACCCATGGGGGCTGCTCACACAAGTGAAAGCCCGTCCTCCCCATCAGGCCTGGGCTCTGGGCTCCCAGGGAGGCGCACGTGCTGTGGGCGCTCCCTCGGTACGCGTGGCCGTCGAGCTGTACACTCACACTCCTCTTTAAAGCTGTCCTGGGTGGGGCCTGAAGCCTGCCTGGCCCCTTTGTCTTGACATGTGACACAACAGGCTGTGAGTCCTTGTCCTTGACAGGCAGGACAGGTCAGTACAAGCTGACGGCACTGGGGAGTCGAGCAGAGCTTATACTGGTCCCACTGGGCACCACAGTATGAACATTCTGGGGGAGAAAGAAAAACCCACCATAAATACACACACACACACACACACACACACACACACACACACACACACTGCAATCCCTAAATGGAACTCTCAGCTCACTGGAATCTAACATACTCTGCTAGGCCCAGGGAAGTTTCTAAGTTTCTAAATAGTAGTAGCTTATGTCTTCTAACAATGATAAAGCCTCCCTAGTTTCTGGGTGTTTTGTTTTAGAGGGATATAGCTTCGGGGAATAGTCTTTCTGATTCCAGTATCCAGATTCATTTTTTTCTTTTTCCCACCCAGAAAACAGGTAATGAATTTTATTTTATTCCTTTTATAGACTTCCCTCACCAAGAACCACAACCTCAGTGTAGAATCCACACTGCAGTCAAACCCAGGCTTCTAGCTCACTACTCCCTGTGGCCACCTGTCTCTGGCCTTGGGCCACAGGTCCAGCCCTCATCTTAGAAGGCCCAGTCATCACTCACCACATGTACATAGCGCAGCTAACCCAGGCGTGCTTGCTCTTATTTTATATCATAGGACAATTTACTTGGCAATCTGGTGATGACTACGGACCCTTAGAATAATGTTCTTAAATGCATAAAATAAAATACATAGGATTACAAAAAAATAAACAAGAATTATACAGAAATCAAAATGGCTTTCAGGGCAGGCTGCTTAGCTCAGCATTTAAGGCCTGTACATAAGGGAGTTGGGCCCACAGGGCCAACCACAATTCAAATTGCAGTCCTGGCAGCTCAAAAAATATGCCAGGCATGCACATATACATGTGTGCATAAAATCCTGATGGAACAGAGAAGTCAAGAAAGAAGGACCACAGTGTGACCATACCTTATTTGAGGGTGCTTTTTCTCTCTGGTGAGTACACATGCCCTTTGGCAATAAAAACTAGTTTTCAAAATGTATACAATAGTGTGACGAGCAGTTAGCGTAATGGCTATGTTGCTGGACTCCCACATAGTCGACCGCGGTTCAAGTCCTGGACCCGGTGGTTTAAACTCACACCGGGCGCGTGTGCGTGCATGCCCAAGATCCCGAGAGGAGAATGGAGGAGAAGGGACTGCGGCATGGCCATCCCCGCTGGGGGGTGATTTCTCACTTTCTGTCTCTCTGTCTCTCTCTCTCTGTCTGGTGAGCGCACACGCCCTATGGCAAAAACCTCTCCAAAAAAAAATGTATACGATAGTAAGATATGTGGTATATATTAACACATTAAATGACAAGACTTAGTGGTGGGCCTAATAATGACTTCTGTTTTGAAGCTGTGACGAGTATAAATGCTATTTTGAGATATCTGCATCAAACATAATGTGATATGAAAGTGCTGGGAATTCTACTACAGACAAGGCTGCAGGTAGAACTGGTACAACTGGCTGGTTGCCTACATTCGCAACTGAAGAAAATGCTTGCTCCTACTGAGAAATTATGACAAAGTCATAGTTATTTTCCCATCCACCCGAATCCACAGACCTCCTGAACTCTATATACCCATGCCAGGTTAGAACTCCTGACTCAGCCTGTGAGTCCAGTTTTGGGCAGGCAGGAAGGATAGGTGCTATTACCCCCATGCTGAAGGACCTGCCCAGCTCATAAATGGGGAACCCAGGCTCCCAAGACAGGCTCCTGCCCTCTGGTTCAGGGCTCTGTCTGTCTCCGGCTGTATCTCCAACTACTGGAAAAATGGTGGTACAACGTAATTTTCTTCCTGATTATTCTTCAGGTAAGCAGCACTGGCCTGTCTTCTTTCTTTGTGTCATGTTCCCAGAATGGTGAACTGATATCATGCCTGGTTTCAGGCTGGGCTCTGTACTCACCTACCTGATACCACGTCACTGTTGTAGGACAGGGCATAACGCTCATCAAAAACAAACAACTTCCCCTTGTAGAAACCATCAGGAAACTCTTCCAGGTACTTATGAATGCCACCCTTGAGCTGGTACACTTCCTTGCACACTCCCTAGGGGTGGAAAAAAACAGGAAATCTGAAGAGACTCATAAAAAGCACCCAGGAGAGTGGTGTAGGGTGAGGCATGCCAAAGCAGAGGACTCACTGCCTCTGCTATCCACTGGGGACTCCTGGTCTTCTCCTGTAGGACACTGAGGTCTTGCTAACCAAGGGTCAAGGAACCAACTGGCCAGACCTCGCCTCCTAGCGGGAGGGTGATGACAGCAGGCAGGGCCTTCATCCTCTAAGATGCTGAGAAGCCCAACTATTTTTGCTGCCCCCTAAATATAGGAAGACACCTGTTGGGACATGTAATGTTACTGAATTTGCTCTTCTCGGGATCAAGCAAAAGGATTAGGGAAAGGGAGATAGTAACTAATCTTTCCCTTTTGTACTTGATGAGTCTCTAAGGTTTCTAAGTGCTTTTTACATCTTGAGATTTAAGCAGCTCAGATTTTATACTTACAAACTCTATGCTGGAACCCTAAGAGGGGAAAAGAAATCCTTCAGCTGGCTAGGGGTAGGAGAGGTCATGGGGTGTGGCTGAAAGCTGCACACAGGCTGTGGGGGGTGCCTCCTTCTCCATGCCTGCAAGCACCCCAAGGGTGGTGGGTGGTGGCCTACCTTGGCTTTGAGGTAGGCTGAACCCCGCTCACAACGGATGCCCCCAGTGCAGTACATTAGCACTCGCTTCTCTCTGAAAAGTTCTAGATTTTTGTCAACGTAGCTAGGGAAGTAACTGAATTTCCTGATGTCTGGGGCTAAACAGCCCTGGAATCGTCCCTACAACACAAGAACAGCAGAAGAAATATAATCAGAGAAATAAAGGTTCTGTATCAAGTAACCAGCCCCCACCCTAGCAAAGCAGCACTTGCCAGCTGCTGTTTTCATCCCACACTCTGACCTCCCAACGCCAAGATCTGGAACTTAAAAGCCTGAGTTTGGGTAAACCAGAGAGGCTACCCAAAGCCAGCTTTACAATATCCTTGACCTTGGCTCATGGAAGTCAAAAAAGCATACCATGTGCCAACATGTCTTTACTCTTTTCCTTAAGCTTTCCCAGATACTGGGGTCTGGGGCTTGGGTTTTCTTAAAAGCTGCTAGTCCCAGGAGGGGAGCCCTGTGGCCACAGACGGGCACATACCCTTGGGAAATCTGCCTGTTGTTGGCAGGCCCACCATGTCACTGAGTTCAATTATGGTTCTTACTTACTATTTTGCTTTCATAGAAGTTTCTGCAATCCAGTAGGATAGTATCATTTTGTTCTTGATTTGCCTGAGATAAAAAATGTTCTACTTCTTTATGAAATTCACCTGGGGATAAATGGACTCCTGAAACCAAGGCAAAAATATACGTTAAAATAAAATAGAAACATGGGACCTGCAGTTGGCATAATGGCTATGTTGCTGGACTCCCACGTAGTCGACCGTGGTTCAAGTCCCGGACCCGGTGGCTTAAACTCACGCTGGGCACATGTGTGTGCGTGCCCAAGATCCCGAGAGGAGAATGGAGGAGACGGGATTGTGGCGTGGCCATCCCCCCTGGGAGGTAATTTCTTGCTTTCTGGCTCTCTGTTTCTGTCTGTCTATCTGGCAAGCGCATGCACCCTATAGCAAAATAAAAAAGAAACAAAACTAAACTTGATCACAACTGGCCTGGTATGACTTAGATGTTGCTTTGTTTCTTTCCAAACCTCTTCCCTTCATAATTAAATCTGTCTGAAAATAACATTTGAAGATCGTGGTGAGATAATTGAGTATTTCTGGTATCCTCAATCCCTTCCTCCTCATAAGAAGACTACAGAGACCTGACAGTTCAGAAATAACGAGTCAAAGATTTTTGCTTTTTCACACTTGGCCTAACCCCAGTGATAAAAAACAGATAATGGATCTACACTGGAAGGTGGGTTCGCTGGTCCACAGAACGGTCACTAGTGAGTTAGGAAACAGACACTATTCTGCTATCACTGTATATGGAGGAGCCTGGGCAAGTAGGTGCCTTACTCTTCTGTGTAAACTGTTCTATAATAAGATCAAACCCAAGTTCAAGGCTAAGAACACTGACAAGGCAAGTGTAAACATAAAGTTGTAAAATAAAGTTGCAAAGTGCTTTCTAAAAATGCGAAAGGATATGAAGAATGAGTCCAAGTGTGTGTGCATGAGTAAAAGAGAAATGGGCAAGAGAGATTAACAAAAGAAATGACATATAAGGAAGACGAGAGAAAACAAAAAAGCTAGAAGATGGAGGAGAAAAAGATGAACTTTACCATACGTCACTTAATGACTGGAACGAACGTGTCTTTAGGCAATTTTATCATCACATGAACACCAGAATATTTGTACAAGCCTAGATGGTGTAACCTACCACACATCTGGGCTCTATGGTACAGCCTATGACAGTCTTATTGGATCACTATAAATGGTCCACTGTTGTCAAAACGTCATTATGTGGCACACGACTACATTAAAGTAAGAGGGAACTAAAAGGAGAGAGCCTTAGTCTGGTGGGGCACTCTGCCTCTGGACTCTCCAGGACAGAAAATTCCTGAATCTTTGCTCTCTGGGTCCAGACCTCTTAGCAGGCAGTGAGGAACTTCTGGTGAATTTGGGAGTGGAGAGTGACTATGCTTCACAGGCAGGGGCTCTTATGACTCAGGTGCCTCCACTCATGAAAGAGCTCTGAAGGACCAAGTGCGCCTCATTCCACTCAAAGATGAACTCCAACAGTCACCTGGAAAAAACTGCCCCACACCAAGAGGGCCCAGAGTATGGCCTGGGACTGGATTGCCACCCACCCAACCCAGGACTTTAGAAAGACTATAACAATCAGATTCCACATACGTTATTGTCTCATAACTACACAGATGCCAAAGCAGTACGATGGACAGGTAGGCTGAAGAATGTGATGAGCAGCACAGAAATCTAAGGCTTCTCCCTGCAGGTGCCACAGGGTACTGGACCTCTTCCCTATGGCTGCTATCACTGCTGTTGCTCCCCTGGCCCTGAGAAGGCCTGGCTGCACAGTGACTCACACGAACATGTTTAAAAGAAGTTGCTTTAGGGGCCAGCAGGTGGTATGGTGGTTAAAGGTGCTGGACTTCCCACATGGCTCACCGTGGTTCCAGTCCCAGACCTGGTGGCTTGCTTTCTCACTTTCCCTCTCTCTCTGTTGCTCTCCCTCTCTCTGGTCAAATTAAAATAAAGAAATAAAGTTAAATGAAAAAATAAATTCTTAAAAAAAAAAAAAAAAAAAAAAAAGGTTGCTTTAAACAACTTGGTTCAAATGAAAGCAGCACAGCACTGCCTGGAATCTGTCTCCCTTAAACTCCAAGGCATTTTTCTAGGCATACTG
Source organism: Tupaia tana (assembly GCA_026018925.1). Taxonomy (NCBI): domain Eukaryota; kingdom Metazoa; phylum Chordata; class Mammalia; order Scandentia; family Tupaiidae; genus Tupaia; species Tupaia tana. The sequence goes on from JAKSZU010000013.1 coordinate 70,444,206, forward strand.
CCTCCTGCTAAGATGGGGACATGAGCAGACATGCCTTTTTTGTCCCTTATCTCCTCACGCATGAGTCTCTTTTCCCAGCTGTTTCTATCTCACTCCCATGTCCCAATAGCTTAACCCTTGGTCCTCTTTTAAATATTTACATGTTAAAATATAAACACTGGGGCCAGTAGGTGGCACAGTGGTTAAGTGCTGGATTCCCACATGGCCGACTGTGGTTCGAGTCCTGGACCTGGTAGTTTGAAACTCATGCCAGGCATGTGGTGCATGAATTGTTCAAAATCCAGGAGTATGGAGGAGTAGGGATTATTGTGCAGACAACCTCCCAGCAGGGGTGGGGGTGACTTCTCACTTTCTCTCTCTCTATCTCTCTCTGTGTCTCTGGCAAATGCATACACCCTATAGCATAAACTTTTTCTCAGAAAAATGAACACTGTAGAATCAACTAGAATCATCTTCTTTCATCTGCTTCCTGATGAAAGAAGACAACAGTCCTCCATGAAGTAGCCTCGGATAGGGAAGAAAAAGAAGAAAAAAAGGAATCAAACCCAAACCTGACCAGTCTCCTGTCCTGAGCTAATATGGGAGCCACTAGCCACGTGTGACTGATAAGCGCTTGAGATGTGGCCTGAGATGTGCTATAGGCGTGATGTATACTGGATTTCAAGGACTTAGCGTGAAAAAAAAAAAAACTCACTGATAATTTCTTATGTTCATTACATGTTTAAATAACTGGATTAAGTAAAGATATTATTTTAATTAATTTCTCTTATTACTTTTAAAGTGTGACTACTAGAAAATGTAAATTATATTATGTGGTTTAAATTATATTTCCATTAGTTAGTACTATTCTAACTACCAATTTATAAGAAATACAGAGGACAGAATATCCCATGGGATGCAATTAGCATTACCTAGATTATGGGAAATCCTAAAGTCCAAGTAATACAGTTCCTTTAAAAAAGAAAAAAAAAAAAAATCAACTGCAACAGAGAAAAAAGGTAGAGGCAAATCCATAGGTTACACACTTAATAAAACATACTGATGACCTGCAAGGAATGAATCTTATTTGAATTCTAATAGAAATTTTCTTTAGTTTTTGTTATAGGGTGTGTGCACTTATCAGAGAAAGCGAGAGAGGGAAAGCAAGAAATCACCCCTCGGGGGAACGGCCACACTGCAATCCTTTCTCCTCCATTCTCTTGGGATTGGCGGCATGCACACATACATGCCCAGAGTGCTTTTCTACTGGCCATGTGGGATCCAGCACCTTAACCACCACTCCACCTGCTGGCCCTGCTAATAGAAAAAAAAATTAAAAATTGTTTATTGGGAATTGACTGACTAGACTGACTAGATATTTGGTATTAAGGAATTACTATTAAAATATTTTAGATGTGGTAATGGTTTTATAGTTTTTTTTTTTTTTTAAAGAATCCTTATCTTTTAGAGGTATCTACTAAAACATTTATAAAATGGTCTGATGTTCAAAATGCAGGATGGGAGTAGAGGACATGATATAGATGAAAACTGGCCACAAATAGTAACTGCTGAAGCTGTATGACAGGCACATGGAAATCAACTGCACTATTTTCTCTGTTTCTTTAAATGTTTGAAACTGTTCATAGTAATAGTAAAACAAAGAAAAAACCTTGTCACTTTCGATCATCTACTGTAACCAAGGGGTAGAGGGAGAGAGGGCATTCTAGAGCACTGTAAACAACTGCGGTGCTGAAAGCCACTCGCATGCAGTGGCAGAAAGCCTGTGTGCTCTATTCCGCCGAGGAACTACGTGCAGGTACTAATTACACTCTTCTCCAAATGCTCTCTGGAAAGAGAAAACGACTTCTTAGCAAAACATTACCAAGAAGAATAAGACAGGCCATTCTTCAATTACCACCACAGAGACGAGTCAATTTAAGCACTGGACGGATCCAGTGTTAGCTCCCCACAGCGGTGTACAGAGAGGACTCTCTGATTATTGCCTATCACAGTATCTATTAGTAACTTTCTCATTTGTCTATCAAGTTTTGTACCGAAGACAAAAAGTAGTTCTTCTAAAAACAAGCATACCAGGTTTCTTGTAGGAGATCTTATTGGGGTTGATCCCCATGGGCACGATTTCTTCAAAAACACCAACACGCAATTCTGGAAAACAGTGCGCTCCTCCTTTGCTGGTCTAGCCAATGAGAAACAAAACAGAATACAGTCTTCCTGTCTCATCTCCAGGTATAAGACAAATGTCAAATATAAGAATTATGGTCTGTCTTATAACAATAAGATAGCTGGAGATTAAATTAGGAAAAAGAATTAGGAATCCTCATGAGATAGGGCCCATAACGTTCCACTCAACATTAAGAAACATTTATTGTGTACCTACCATGTGTAAGATGTTAAACTGAAAGGTAGTTCTAGGACTATAAGCATTTAACTACTGAACTGAAGCCATTCTGACATGTGATTACATTCCACTTTTCTGTTGGAGCAATGGCCGTCTACTGCCATGTCATCAGCTGAACAAGCACGGCATTTCCCATCACCTTATCAACTACTACAGTAAGGCGTAAAGTCACTCAAAGCAGCTCAGCTGTGAGAGTGACAGCTTTATTTTCTAGTGTGGTATGAAGTGTTAATCTCCTAATTCCATATGTATTAATAACGCAGTCATCTGCTGAAATAACCAGGTAGTCTCTAAGTGAGCAAACATGTCCAAGTATCAGAGTTCTAGATGATGTAAGCTGTAACATTCTTTTTTTTTATAATAGAGACTGAAGTCTAGGGAGGGTACCAACTTGCCCAAAATCACATGGGGACTCAATGGAAAATGGGGATGAGAATGCTTCTTCTACTGCATTGCTTGTAATCTAAAGGGGAGGGGTATTTATCTGGTATTGCTCATTCCTCTTTTTTACAATGACCTCCTCTTCAATAACCTGCACTGACGCAGAAGCAGACAACTCTAGATCCATTTTATTTTCAGCTTCTCTTACCTTAAAATCGTCCTTACAAAGATAATCCTTAAACAATGGGAAAGAAAGCATGACTTCCACATAGAGTCTGGTGGCCAATTTGCTTCCACCAACTGTCCCATTGATTCCTTCTGTAGCAACTCGAACCTGAGACACAAGATGGTAAGAAAAAGGAGATATGGCCTGTTCTTAGCTTAATCATCTTTCCATGGCAGAACAAAAGGCTCATGTGTGTCAATGAATTTAAAGGAAAAGCAGAGATACTTTGTGGACACTGAAGTGTTACCAGACTAAGCTATCTGAGTTTTCTAAAATAGCATGGCCCATAGTTCAGATAAGTTATTTAATTAATGTGTGCTCAACAAGTGAATAAAACCTATAGGGAGCTCCATTTGCTATGGAGGTCCAATCATCCAATGGTCAAAGAAGTGAATTTTGAGCTTAACCCAAATTTAGATAGCTTAAAAAGAGCCCTCCACAGAGGCCAGAGAACTAGGATCAAAATTCAGCTTGGCCACTTGCTTGACAAGTAGCCCTGAGAAATTTATTTTAGAGGTTTTTGTCTTAGGGTGTGTGCGCTCAAAAGACAGACAGACAGAGTCAGTAAGAGGAAAGTGAGAAATCACCCCCTGAAGGATGGCCATACCACAATCCCTTCTCCTCCATTCTTCTCCTGGGTTCCTGGGCACACATGCACATGCGCCCAGTGTGATTTTCAAGCTACAGGATCCGGGACTTGAACCACCGTTGGCCTTGTAGGAGTCCAGTGACATAACTGCTACACCATTTGCTGCTCCCCACCCTGAGAAATTTAGTGGACTTCTCTGAACCTTAATTTTTCCATGTTCAGAGAAAAGAATAAAAAAGCACCCAAACTAAAAACTGCTGAGGAGATAGTATTTGAATCCTAAGGCAGAGAACACATCAAGGAAATAATGCAAGTCTGCGTGGTGTCTCAGGGAAAACCTACCACTGCAAGCCCGCCCACTGGAATCCAAGCTCCAGAGATGAGTGTTTTGTTCACAAATATATCACCAGGGCCTAGAACAGTGCTTGTCACACAGCAGACACTTGATATGTATTTACTGAATAAATAAATATATACCCATATCTAGAGCTCCTTGGCTTCTCAAACCTTGTTTTCTCTTTGAAACATTTCAAGATCAGGAAAATGAGAACCTGGGGTAAGTAAGGCCCCTGCTTTAAGGGGCCATGTTCCAGAGAGGCCCTGCAAAGTCTGGTGCTTTGAGACTACAAAACCCTTTGCATGAGTTTAAAGGTGGATCATCTTTAAAGAGAGATAAACTCTCCTAAGTAAAGTACTAGTAAGGGCAGAAACTATGTGGTATCGTGGTACTCTATGGAAGCAGCTGATGTAATTCAAGGCCCTAGATTGTTACTACTATTCACATATCAACGATACCTGGGTCTAGAGAAAATATCTGAGTTGTTGTCTTAGTTGATCCAATTCCTTAGGGCATGGATATAAAATAGGACTCATCTCATAAGCTAATGCCAACTCACTCGTAGTAGCTATCCAGAGTTCCATAATAAAGATTCCAGATCACATCCACACTCCTTCAGAAAGAGTGCTACAGACTACAGGCTGCTGTGGGCATGGGGGAGGAAGTGGGATACACTGCTGCACAGACCACTACCTCACTACCTACTTATGGCGGACTAGAGAGGAAAACAGAGCTGAACTAGTGCAAGGGTCAGGAGATCCATTCTGAAGTGTTTTTTTTCTGTGGCAAATATAATGAAGAAGTACATACTTCTATGTAATCGTCTTTGAGTAGGCTTGTAGAGTCTCTGTGATTTTGTTTTAATAGTAGAAGCCAAATAAAAGACAAGCTAACCTATTCAGCTAGGACAGAGCAACCTCTAAACTCATGTACCAGACTTTCAGTCGCAAGGATTCAACAGAAACCCTTGGAAGAAGCTTCTTAGTGAGAAAGGCTTTATACCTAAAACATCAAAAAAGGCACTAGTTAGTATTTATTAAACATCTGCTATGAGATGGGAGCTTTACATTACAATTCTGAAAGGTAGATACTATAATCCCCATTTTACAGAAAAGGAAATGGAAGCTCAGAGAAGTCAAGTCACTTGTCCAAGGGCGCAAAGTTGGTGGGTGGTAGATGTAAGAACTACCATCAGGTCTCATTGGATGTTTTCCTTTCCAGAGCCCCAATGTGTCCCCTCAAATTTCTTGAGACAATAAGAAATGTATAGCAATAGAAACTTCTTTCCATAATTCCAGCATTTCCCCCCTTTTCCCCCTCTAAGTACAAACATTCTGTCAAATCTTGTACTCTCTCAGTAAATAGGGTACATAGCCTTGAAGCCTGGGAATCCAAGCAGATGCTGCCACCTTGTGGATAGGATCGACCCCTCACTGCCAGTTCACCACGTGGTCTGGACCAAGACTAAAAATTTGCCTCTAGGGACCAGCAGTTAGGCTAATGGCTATGTCACTGGACTCCCACGTAGTCGACTGCGGTTCAAGTCCCGGGAGCATGTGCATGCGTGCCCAAGATCCTGAGAGGAGAATGGAAGAGAAGGAATTGCGGCATGGCCATCTACCCTAGGAGGTGATTTCTCGCTTTCTGTCTCTCTGTCTCTCTTTCTGGTGAGCACACGGGCCCTATAGCAAAAACCTCTCAAAAAAGAAAAAAGAAAAAGAGTTTGCTTGTAAAAAGTCCCAAAGACAGAAAAAGAAAACATGGCCAATCCCAAGAAACTAAAGGATCATGTTGCTGAGAGTGTAGAGTGATAAATGAGCTCAGATAAATAGAAAGGAAGGGGCCAAATCAAGCAGGAACCAAAGGGCGTGTTAAGGATTTGGCTATTATTCCATGTGTACGAGAGGGCCACAGAAAGATTTCGAGGAGTGATATGATTCTAATTACCTTAAGATCATTCTGTCTGCCACATGGAACATGGATTAAATAGCAGGCAAGGGTGGAGGACGAGAGAGTAGTTTGGAAGCTACTGCATGAACTAGGTAAGAGAGGGCTTGGAGGGACCAGCAGTTAGCGTAATGGCTATGTCATTGGACTCCCACGTAGCTGACCACAGTTCGAGTCCTGGACCTGGTGGCTTAAACTCATGCCAGGCACGTGTGCGTGTGTGGCCAAGATCCCGAGAAGAGAATGGAGGAGAAGGGATTGCGGCGTGGCCATCCCCCCGGGGGGCGATTTCTCACTTTCTGTCTCTCTGCCTCTGTCTGTCTGGCGAGTGCACGCACCCTATAGCAAAAACCTCTCCAAAAAAAAAAAAAAAAGAGGGCTTGGTCTAACGGGATGGAAGAGGAACAGAGAAGTGAATGGAGCCAAGGAATATTTTAAAGTAGAAATGGCAAGACTTGGTAAAGAACTGAATGGGGTATTAATAAAAGAAACCATTACCTGTTAGGAAATGAGGGTGTGGAAAATATAACTCACTGATCAATTAAAACCTGTGATATATATGAGGGAGATAAGGCGTACGGTGTCAAAAGAGGAACCTAGTTCAATTCCTTTTGATCTAAATCAAATGAACCTAGTTCATTCTGATTTAATTTTGAAAATTAAACACTACAGTCATACATGGCATACATATATTGGGTCACTGGAAAAGTCATGACATATTTTTTAATGTTTTTCTATGCAAAAATGCATCATGACTTTTTCAATGACCCAATATATGTAATCTAGTAGACATTTTATAAAAGTAAAAAGAAAATAAAATCCATGCCTTCTTATGGAAAGATAATTGCTATTAACATTTTTATATATGCCACCTTCCATCTTTATACATACATTTATGGTTTCATGAACATTCATCCCTTTACTGGACATTCTCGAAACACTTACTGAACATCTGCTATAGTTAAGCCCTGTTCTAGCACTGAGATATAAAGTGTTCTTCTAGTTAATATATTCTGAACATTTCCCTATACCATGGGTCAACAAATTATCTCTGTTTTGCATAGTTTTCACTGGAAAATAGCCATGCCCATTCTTTAACCTACTATCTATGGTAGTTTCCATACCACAACAACAGTCCTATCTGTGTGTATGTGCAAAGACTAAAATATTTAGTATCTGGCTCTTCAAGAAAATATTTGTTATTGAATAATCTTATAAACACCACATTAGTAGCTGTTTGATATCCTACTTGAATGTCCATCAGAATTTCCCTAATTTCTAAGAACCCAACAAGAAATCCTTTCTGTAATGAGCACAGGTGCTACAGTCTAAGATTGGGAGGCAGCATGACCTAGTGGAAAAGAGGGTGTGGGTGCGGGAGATGGTGGTACCTTGCCCGTGAGGTGTAGGTGCTGACACAGAGCTGTCTGCCAGGCACAGATCCAATGGGGATCCTCCAGGTCGCAGTAGCAGTAGTAAAGTAGCACCTCCCCTTCATCACTGCCCTGGTCACTAGGAGAAGGAAATTAGAAGGAAATGCATTTGAGTCACTGGCATGAGAAAGTCAAAATTCATAAAGTGTGCCCCAAGTTTGGATGATTTCTATTTACAAATAGTTCAGAAATTGCTTGAAGTTAGAAATGTGTCCTTTGGAATTCTGTAAGATTCTGATTTGGTATGTTTTTCAAAAGAAGAATCTAAACTATCGATTCTGATGTTCAGTTCTAAAAGTTAGCATCCTTCTTAAAACACATTCAGCTCGGGACCAGCAGTTAGCGTAATGGCTATGTTGCTGGACTCCCATGTCCCGGACCCGGTGGCTTAAAACTCACGCTGGGTGTGTGTGCATGTGTGCCCAAGATCCCAAGAGGAGAATGGAGGAGAAGGGATTACGGTGTGGCCATCCCCCCTGGGGGGTGATTTCTTGCTTTCTGTCTCTCTGTCTCTCTCTGGCGAGCGCACATGCCCTATAGCAAAAACCTCTCCAAAAAATAAAATAAAATTCAGCTCAAAAAACTGCATTTAGTACTAAAAAAATCCTTCCTGAATTCTGACATTATTCAGGGTGAAAGAATCAGTACCTTTGGGTCTTCCTGGTTCTCTCTGAAATACAATTTTCTGTCTTTCACCTCTCCCTGGAGAAGGTAATATGCAAGACAGCTGCTGAGAAATCTTGCAGACACTGCCCACGGATGGGCACATGCTACTGCACGGGCTATGGTCTTCCACTACACACGGTACATGTGTTCATTGGCCTAACTTAGGCCCGTGGAGAAATTCTGTGCTTTAAGGTCTAGCTGTGCTTACTAACTGAATAGTTCTGGCCTGACAGACTGGGTAAAGACAGGAGGCAGTGCTGCTACCTAACACACACTGAAAAGTAACAACTATGAGATATGGTAACTGTCTCCAGGATGGCCCCGATGGTCCCGGTCTCCTAGGATTAAGACCTTTGCGTAGTCCTCCCCTACTCTGTGCTGTTTGGTCTGTGTAACCAATAAACAACAACAGGAAAAGTCATGGTATGGCAATTCTGAGCTTAAGCTATGGGAGATTGTGGTTTCTGTCCTGGTGTCTCCATCTCTCTTCTATCCCTTGCTCTAGGTGGCTGTCATATCATGAGGACACTCAGGCAGTCTCTGGAGAGACTCCCTTGGAGAGGAATGAAGGCCACTGAAATGACTACAGGTTTTGAGAGACCCTGAAGCAGGAACCCAGCTAAGACGTTCCTGGACCCTGCCTCAGAAACTGTGAAATTATGGTTGTTGTCTTAAGCTGCTAAAGTGTGGGTTAATGTTGTTACACAGGGACCAGAGGATGGCGTAGTGGTTATGTTGCTGGACTCCCCCGCATGGTTGACCACGGTTTGAATCCCGGACTGGGCAACTTAAAACTCACACTGGGTGTGTGCGTGCGTGCATGCCCAATAGTCCGAGAGGAGAATGAAGGAGAAGGGATTGCAGCATGGCCATCCTCCCTGGAGGGTGATTCCTCGTTTTCTGTTTCTGCCTCTCCAGTGAATGCACTATAGCAAAAGTTCCTCTCTCTCTCTCAAAAAAAAAAAAAAAAAGTTATATGGCAAGAGATAACTAATACAGAGGGTGTAGGTCCAGAATTAGGGGAGAGAGAAAGGAGAGATGGCGAGATAGTAGGTTTGAAACTTCTTAGTACGAGAACAATTTAAAGTAGAAATGGCAAGGTTTCTCAGAAGCTGTCTTGCATATTACCTTCTCCAGGGAGAGGTGAGAGACAGAAAGTTGTATTTCAGGGAGAACCAGGAAGACCCAACGATACTGATTCTTTCACCCTGAATAATTACTTTTGATGCCTTGGCATTCTATTTAAGTTGATACAGATGGCATTAAACCCCTTAAAAAAAGTTCAATCATGTTCACTATATTCTGTTCAAGAAGCCAGAGAAGAGTATAATATGGTTTGAGAGACTCCACTTAAGAAATTAAAAATATGGGACCAGCAGTTAGCGTAATGGCTATGTCGCTGGACTCCCACGTAGTCGACCGCGGTTCGCGTCCCGGACCCGGTGGCTTAAACTCACGCTGGACACGTGTGCGTGTGTGCCCAAGATCCTGAGAGGAGAATGGAGGAGAAGGGATTGCGGCGTGGCCATCCCCTCTGGGGGTGATTTCTCGCTTTCTGTCTGTCTGTCTCTCTCTGTCTGTCTGGCGAGCGCACACGCCCTATAGCAAAAAAAAAAAAACCTCTCCAAAAAAAAAAAAGAAATTAAAAATGTTAAATCAGGGAAGTTGAGATGTTTTAAAAGGTAAGCTACCTTGACCTGCTTTCTAAAAAATTCATTATGTAGAACACTACCTTCTCCAATAAAACCTGATAAATGATACACTTTGGGCACTTATATCTGAAATCATCTGACTTTACAGATGAAATCTCACAAGGACTTTTTTGCTCTGTTTTGTTTTAGGTTTTTGCCATAGGGTACATGTGCTTACTGGAGAGAGACAAAGAGAGGGAAAGTGAGGAATCACCCCCCAGGAGGGATGGCCACACTGCAATCCCCTTTCTTCCACTCTCCTCTCAGGATTTTGGACATGCATGCACATGTGCCCTGCATGATTTTCAAGCTGCCAGGTCTGGGACTTGAACTGCAGTCAGCCACATGGGAATTCAGTTCCTTAACCACTGTGCCACCTGCTGGCCCCTTTATGAGGACTTTGCAAAAAAATTGGGGTGGGGGATTTTTACCTATCCATCTATTAAAAAATGAAATACAGGTATAACTTACAAATTAAATACAGCCCGTAAGTGTATAATTTGATCAGTACCGATGCATGGGTACACACCTGTGCAACCCACGTCTCCTTATCCAAACACAGAACACTTCCAATACCTCAAAAAAAATCCCTTCTTGTATATCCCCATCAAACACTCTGTTAAAAGCAACTTACCATCATAAATTCATTCTGCCCTCAGGTACATGAAGTCAGGACATATGTACTCTCCTGTTTGACTTTTTTCATTCAGCGAGGGGATTTTACAGTTTACTAGTATATATTCCTGCCTATGAACTGCCACAGCTTTTACAGCTGTGCAGCATTCTTAGACAACTATACCAACTCAATCACTCTCCTGCTGATGAACATTGTAGCTGTCTCCACTTTGTTGTTATTACAGATAAAACTGCTACAAACTTTCTTGTACAAGGTTTCTTGTGGATGTAAGTTTTTATTTCTGTTGGTTATACATCCAGCCGTGGGTCATAGGGATTATGCATATTTAACTTTAAAAAGAAGCTGCCAAACACTCTTCCTAAAAGGCTGTGCTATTTTACATTCCCATCAGCAAAACCTGAGTGCTCTGGTTGCTCCACATTCTCGTCCACATTTGGCAGAGTTGGTCTTCTCATTTTAGCCATTGTAGTGAATAGGCTGTAATATCTCATTGTGGTTGGAATAGTACTCTTTAAAAGAATTATTTCATTTAATTTTATTATTATTATTTAATTTGCTACAAGACACATGCACTCACCAGAGAGAGAGAGAGAAAGTGAGAAAGCCAGCCGCCAGGTCCAGGACTTGAACCATGGTCAGCCATGCAAAAGTCTAGTACCTTAACCAATGGCCACCTGCTGGCCCCACGGTTGGAATAATATATTTAAATCAAAATACAAAATAAAAATCTAACCTTATCAGCTCATCAGGGCTAAAACAGCTTATATCAGGGAGCCAAGCAGATATTTCATGGCCGAGAATAAGGCACTCTTTCGGTGGTTTTTTTTGGTCTGTACACATAAGACTCTTTGAGGTGTTCACTGTCACAGCCAGCTGCTTCAGAATAGCAGCAGTCTGGTGATAAATTTCATCAGTATGCTGTGTTGCCACATGTCTATGGATGCTGGTTTGGTCCGTGAATAGCTGCTGACAGCACTTCCACCATTTTTCTTTACATTCAAAATTCCTCTTTGCTGGAACTTCTTTGGTTTTGACAAAAAGAGCAAAGGCCTGCAATTACATTTCAAACACATAAACCTTAGGTTATGGCTAACAGAAGTCACGATGAAACCCTTTATACTATCTTTCCACAGTTTTATGTCCTGTTATTCTAGGGGAGAATTTCCTGAGAAAATAACAGTTCTCTTATTAGAAGAGTGTTAGAAGTGTTCGAAGACATCATTAGACAAACTAAAATGGGGCTTTATATTATGGAGGATAAATAATTCCCAGAACCATAATTTTATCCTCAGGATGCAAGATTCTAAGTCACACTGGAACATATATAACACAGTTTGGCCTTATATTGCCACTGAAGTTGAAATGATAAGGCACGGCATCATATCCCGGCCCACCCCAGTTGGGCCAGCTCTCGACCTCTCTGCCGTCTTCCTCCACACATGCCTGACACGTGGCCAAACCTGGACATCTCCCACTTTCCATCTTCTCGTTTTCACCCACGCTGTTCCCTGGACACAGAATGTGCTATCTAGTTCCCTCTTCTACAGAACTGCTTTTAAACGTTCAGACTCCATCTTAGAGGCCACCTCTGACATGAAACAGTCTCTGATCCTCCTACTAAATGCTGTTTCTTCATCTACTGAATCTTTATAAAACTTGGTTTTATTCTTCCACGAGAAAAGGGTCTGGAGTTCTAAATACTGGCCCTGCTGTTTACTATTTGTATCTATGAAAAAAGAAACAACTCCTCTGAGAAAGTTACTCAACCTTAGGTGTTGAGTCTTCATGTGAAAAATGTAAACCATAAAGAATCATATGAATATTAATCAACATAATTAGATTTAGTCCTTGCCTGGTACGGAATGTCGATGGTGACATTCCTTCACAAGGGTTCTCCCGTCTTGTTATTTTCAGCTTAGTCTTGAATTATTTTTCTCTTACAATGTTCTTAGTTCAATTGAACCAGTCCATTCATTCTTTTCATGCGACTCAAACATTCCTGCGTCTACAGCTCTGCTTATATAAATTTTAGTGTCTGAATACCTTCCTCCTTTGTGACCCACCAAAATCTTAATTCGGTGAAGACTAAGCACCATAAGATGCTAGTTCTCTGATTTAAAGCACATCTTGAAGGCAGGTACAGACAAAATCTGACACTATCCTTAAGGAACCTGATGAAATTTTCCTAAAGTTGATGTGGCAGCCAAGGTGTGGAGACTTCTTACTGCCTACCAAAACCCATTTTCCTTTCCTCCTGGGGAAACAGTATTTCCCAGACTTCTCTGCACTTAGGCATAGCTGAGTACATTCTTTCCAACGATATACAAGTGCAAGTGACACGTGACACCTCCAGTTCTAGTCCATAAAACCTCCCATGCTTCTCTACGTACTCTTCCTCTTCAGATTTATTGGGAATGGAAATTTCGAGTTATATCTTCAGGACTGCAGAGGTAACAGCAGCGTGGGTCCCTGAAAATGAGGTTCTCCCCACTCACTCCATGAACGAAGTCTCCTCTACTGTATTAAATTCATTAGAGGCCTAGGTTTACTTGTTACCATGGCTTAAGCCACCATAATCAATAAGTGAGGAAATTCTACAAGAATCACAAAGAAAGACTAAATATAACAGAACTTAACATATATTTTATAGCTTCTATAGAAAATAGAGTGGTGTTAGCCCACTCTGATGGGCATATTAAAAAACAAAAAAAATTAGTCATATATTCTCAACTCTTCTTTTACTCCCATTCCTACATTCAGCTCATCAGCTCTACTCTCCAAATATATCTACAGTCCAACCACTTCTTACTACCTCCCTTGGCTACCACTGTTGATCCAAGCCACCATCATCTCTTCCCTACATTATCACAATAGCCTCCTACTCTACCTCTTCTCACACTTGTCCCCATAACTCAGCCTAAATTATTAATTTAAAACTTAATCAGATGGCATTCCTCTGCTCAAAATCCTCCAAAAGCTCTTATCATGTTCTAACAAAGTCCTTAAAACGGCCTACAAGTTCCAATATGGTCCTCCTATTCCTCTCCTATCTCATCTCCGATCATTTTAGCCTCTTGTTCAAACATGATATGCAGGTTTCTGTATCATTGCTTTTACCTGGAATGCTCTTCCAAATATTTTAAGACTTTTTTATACTCTTTGGGTTTCATTTGCAAGGAAATGTACCTAAGATGAGGGTGGAGGGGTGATGAACAGGAAATTAGAAAGCACAGACATCTATCTTCATTGAGGTAGAACCAGTAACCAGTAAGAGATAGCTCTGAAGGTGAGGACAACAGACTGGAGGGAAGAGCACTAAGATCCAATTGTATTTCCTCAGTCAGGTCATGTATTGGGTTGTCGGGAAAGTCATGACATATTTTTTCTCTTGGGTGTACCTTCCCCCAGTGCTCCATCATAACTTCCCCAGGGCCACACCTTGCCTATGACTCGCCTGTGCCTGACAGTGAATTACCATTGATCGTTAACACCCCAGACCTGACCTAGAGTTGCACAGCAACCCTACAAGCTATTTCTATATGTACCTGTGTCATTTGCATATATTTGATCATGAAAAACAGAAAGCAACTTTACCTTTTTCTTTGCAAACGAGTATTTCTTCTTTGTGCCACTATCTAACTCTGCTTTGAGACTGCTAGTGGGATTAATCAGATTTGTATCTTTTAAATCCAGGTTAGAAAATCTTAAAACACAGGCCTCCAGGTCATCATCTTGATCTGGTGAAGCGGAAGAAGGCATCTGGTCTGGTTACAGTGGTGGGGCAGAGAATCCTTTAAGTGCCTCCTAGGATATAAGCAAAGAAGAAATAGCAATGCCAAAGTGTTTAATTACTTCTTGAAGTAAATATTGCGTCATCTGAAAAGTCATGACACATTTTTGCATAGAAAAATATGTCATGACTTTTTCGATAACCCATAATGAAGCTAATCAACCACACAAATCAGCATGGGCTGGTTAGCTCAAGCTATCCATTCATTCATTTGCTTATTCAGTAGTATTAGTATAACAACTACTACAAGTCAAGCACCGTTCTATACACTGGGAATATAGTAGCAAATGAAACAAAAAGTCTCTATCATCATTTACATTCCAGTGGGAGAAAGGTAAACAAATGAATATACTGATTAAAAAAAAAATCAAGTGGTATAAAAGATTATGAAGAAAAATAAGTAGAAGGGCTGGCCCATAGTCTAGTGGTTAAAGGAAGCCAGGTCCCAAATGGTCAACTGTGGTTGGAGTCCTAGCCCTAGCAGCTTAAAAAACACACAGGGTGGGGAACCAGCAGTTAGCGTAATGGCTATGTCACTGGACTCCCACGTAGTCGACCACGGTCCATGTCCTGGACCCGGTGGCTTAAAACTCATATCGGGCACGTGTTCATACGTGCCCAAGATCCCGAGAGGAGAACGGAGGAGAAGGGATTGAGGCGTGACCATCCCCCCTGGGGGGTGATTTCTCTCTTTCTGTCTCTATGTCTCTCTCTGCCTGGTGAGCGCACACGCCCTATAGCGAAAACCTCTCCAAAAAAAAAATAAATAAATAAACACACACAGGGTGCATGTGTATGCATGCCCAAAATCCAAACAGGAAGAGAAGCAGAGCAGAAGGTATTGCAGCATGATGATGTCCCACTGTGGGGTGCTTTCTTCCTCTTCCTGTCTCACTCTGGTGAGCTCACGCGCCCTCCAGCAATAAAGAGAAAAAGAAAAATAAACAAGGTAAAGAGGCAGAGTGAGAGGGGCTCTTTAAATGGAAGTAGGAAAACCCTTTCTGAGGCAACAGCTTTTAAGCCAAAACCTGAATTAGGGAGCAAGTCGTGCACATATTTAGGGTATATGACACCAGAAAAGCACTGCATATAACCAAAACTAACCAAGTTACATGCTAGTACCGTGCCATTGGTTATCAACACTTTTGTCCCCTAATTTCACAGCCGGTGCAAATCCCTGTCTTTGTAAGAAATAGCTACCAAGAAAGCCCAATTTTAATGAGGCTCTCAAAACTGCAACTGTGGCCAAATCTTGTCAAAATAGACACATTATAACCAACAAAGAACATTCCTTCTCTTATAAAGCAAATGTTACAAGCAACAAACCCTAAGAGACAACAAGAGCAGCAGAGAGAAGCATGTTCTTTCATCTGTGGTACAGCTGAGTGCTAGCTCTTAAACCAGGACATGCCACTTAATTTTTTTGCACTCTAATTCCCTGATCTGTAAATTGGGGATGACAATATCAACCTTCTGCAACAATGTAGTAAAGACTGGAGAGGATGGAGAGGGATATACAAAATGATTGGCACATACTAGGATTCAATGAACGGCAATATCAGTATTTAACTTAAGGCTGTATTTAACATTAAAAACTGAATCCTAAAAAATTAGCTGTAACAGACTATATTTTCTGAAAATGACCACGGGCAGTACTTCTGGTCTATTTCCCCTCTATGCCTAGGCAGACTTGAAACTGCTCCTAAGAATAAAGTTGGTAGAAGTATACTGATTTTGGAGGCTGAGTACCACTGTAAGAAGGATATGCTTCCACTGGTTCTCATCTTGGGATGCTCACTCTAAGGAGACCAACATCGTTCTGTAAGCCAGTACAGACTACAGAGACCACACACAGAGAACCACGTGGAGAGGAACTGAGGCCTCTAGCCGTGTTTAAGAAATAAGTGAAAGACTAGCATGAATAGGATCTTCTTCAGCTTTCTAATGATCTTTCCTATAAAGTTCCATTGAAAGAGCAACTCTCTTAACCCAACTCAAACCTGCACATCTATGGGCAAAAAGAAAATAAGTACAAAAGGTTCTCAACTTTTAATAGGGTTACATCCCGATAAACCATTGTAAATTGAAAATATTCACCAAGTTGAAACTGCATCTGATATTCCTAATCTAGTTTAGCTTATAGCCTTATTTTCTCACTATTTTCCAGTTCCTCAGAAAACCCTACCAGTTGTACTTTTGAAACATAATATGATCAAACTACTCTGCAACTCCTTCACTGCTTCCCCATTTCAAATCACCATCATTTCTGGCCTGAATTACTGACTCTATAGTAGCCAGAGAGGTAACTACCATTCAAAACTTGGGTTAGATCAGTTTCCAAAGGTTTCTGAATTTGCTCGGCAAAGTCCCTTTCCCTTACCTTACTGATTTCCTCTTTTACTACTCTCCCTTTGCTCACTATCTCTGATTTGCCCTGCGCCCCCCTTTTTTTTGGAGAGGTTTTTGCCATAGGGCGCGTGCACTGGCCAGACAGAGACAGAGAGACAGAAAGCGAGAAATCACCCCTCAGGGGGGATGGCCACACCACAATCGCTTCTCCTCCATTCTCCTCTCAGGATCTTGGGCACGCACACACATACGCCCAGTGTTGAGTTTTAAGCCACCGAGTCCGGGACGCGAACCGTGGTCGACTACGTGGTCGACGACATAGTCATTACGCTAACTGCTGGTCCCTTATTCTTATTTTTAAGAAAGATTTTTTACTATAGGGCAAATACACTCACCAGAGAAACAGACAAAGTGAGAAACCACCTGGTGATTCCCTTCTTTTCCATTCTCCCCTTGGGATTTGGGGCACATAAACACACAATCCCAGCCTGAGTTTTGGTTCAGGGACTCATACTGCAGTCAACTGCTTAGGAGTCCAGCAAGGTAACCATTAGGCCATCTGCTGGTCCCTCTGTGCCCCTTCAGAACTGGCCATTAGAATACTAGCTCCTATACAACAGGGTTTTCTTTTGTTCCTTTTATTTTCAACATCTACAGTAGAACACTGGCAGCCACACTGGAGGTGCTAAAGGTTAATAAGTACACTAGTTGTTGAGTCAAAACTGAGATTGGTTGGCCTCACCAAGGATCCAATATTTGAGCTAAGAACTAAGAGACCTGGAGTCAGCCAAACGGATTTAGAAGCAGAGACTTTCAGGTAAAAGAAATAGTGATTATAAGTTCCTTTCCGTGGTTACAGCCTGCATAGGAAGAGTGACTAGCCGGGTGATGAGAGGGTGAAACATGGGGTTTGCATTGTTAAGTCATTGGAGAGTTTTGCTTTTTAGGTTTTTGCTACAGGGTGCCTGTGCTCAACAGAGGGAAAGAGAAGTCATCCCCCAGGGGAGCAGGACACGCTGAAATCCCTTCGCCTCCATACTCCTCTTGGGATCGTGGATGTGCACACACCAGCGTTCATTTTCTTTCTTTTTTTTTTTTTTCTTTAATTCTAACTAGGTCTCTAAGAGCTTGTTTCTTTACATTAAATTCAGGAGCCATGTTTTGTCCGATAATTCCTTCATGTGGGTTGATAACTGAATTGTTGCCCTTACCCTTGAGAATTGCTCAGATTTCCCTAGTTCTTTTTTTTTTTTTTTTGGAGAGGTTTTTCGCTATAGGGCGCGTGCGCTCGCCAGACAGAGAGAGACAGAGAGATAGAAAGCGAGAAATCACCCCCCAGGGGGGATGGTCACGCCGCAATCCCTTCTCCTCCATTCTCCTCTCGGGATCTTGGGCACGCACGCACACGCGCCCGGCGTGAGTTGTAAGCCACCGGGTCCGAGACGCGAACCGCGGTCGACTACGTGGGAGTCCAGCGACATAGCCATTACGCTAACTGCTGGTTCCCACCGGCGTTCATTTTCAAGCCACCTGCTGGTCCCCACTGCAGAGTTTTAAACAAGGTCTGATTTGGGATTTACTTTGAAAGCGAAAATGAAGCCGGCATGATTTATAAACTGTTACCTAGGAAGTAAAGGAAAAGAGGACCTAAGAATAAAATCCTCCCCTAAATTTTTAGACTAAGCAACCCATGGATAGTGTCATTTACCGAAAGGGGTGCGACTGAAGGAGAAATCGGTTAGGCCAAGCGAATGACATTTCAGGTGTCCATGGACCAAGTTGGTAGATGAGCCAGTGCGGGGCTCACCAGGGACGTCAGGGCAGGGGACGTTCGGATACGCGTATAAAGGTACCCTCAAACCGCTGAAAACGCACCACTAAAGCAATCCTGTGTTCCCTCCTAAGCGAACACCTCAGAGAAGCGAAAAGCAAGATGACGGCCAGAGCAGACCCGCGGCTCGCGTCCGGGCCTGCCTTTCTGTCCCTCGGGGGCGGCACGTGCGGCGCCGCCCCCCGCCCGGCCCCACCCGGCACGCCAGGCCGTCTCTCCGCCCAGTTCTTCCCAGGCAGCGAGCACCCAGAAGGGCGAGTCCGACGAGCACGTACCCGCCAGTTCCGCTCCTTCCGTAGGTCTCTCTCCCCCGAACTGCCTGCCTAGCCGTTAGCACAACTCGCCGCCCTCCAGCCCACCGCCCCGCCGCGCGCTTGCGCAGACACAGTGCCCGGCGTCACCTCGCTCCGGAAGTCCTCCGGGCCGTCCGCGCAGGGGCCGCCGGGAAGGCCTTTCGGAGCCCGCGGAGTGGACGTGAGGCTCAGGCGGGGACTACCGTGGCCGCAGCACCGCCCACCTCCAGCCAGCCGCGCGGCCGGCGGACTCTGGCTGGCTGAGGCGGCGGCGCTTTCTGCGTGGCCCCGGAAGGACATCGAGCGGAAGGCGGGCGAAGGAAGCAGCCGGCCGGCGGAGGAAGCCCGAGGGGGCGGTTGCGTGCTGACCACACACGCCCGCAGGCCAGCGAGCGTTCCGACCCCGGCTCTCGCGGAGCCGAGCCCACCCGCGACCTCCAGACCGCGCGTTGCCCGAGCGTGGCGCGCCAGTGCGCCTGCGCGCCGGCCCTGCGTGCGCCTCGCCGCGGTCCTCTCGCCGGCCCGCGGCTCGACGGTTCTAGCGGCGCTTCCCGCCTGGCGTCTGGACTCGGCAGCTCACCGCAGGCAGCATGTCGCGGCGGCGGCACAGCGACGAGAACGACGGTGAGTGCCCTCGGCCTGGCCGCCGTGGCCCCTCCCGGGTTGGAGCCATGGTTTGGCTTCTTTGGGCTTCGAGTCTCATGGAAAGGGACGGCGAACCACAGAGGGAAGCACGGTGCGGGTGTGGCTGGGTTTAAAAAGCAACTGCTCCCCCCTCCTTTACTCTCGCCCCAAGTCCTTCAGTCTGATCTTGCGGAAAGGGGCCTGGAGAGACCCTGGTCTCCATGGACTCCGTGAGACTTGCTTCTTGTTTTTTTGCACCGCCGAGCTGGGAAGTCCACTGTGTCTAGGTTTTGCCCCCTCTTAAGGCACGGTGACAGGGAGCCACTGGTCCCACTGTTTTTTTCTTTTCAACCCTTGAGCTGCACCTGTAAGGGGCTTTCGGAAGACTTCCCGATGGAAAGAAAGCGGTGGCCGAGACGTGGTGAATTGCGATCACAATTCTCCTACAGCGGTCATTGATTTGCCTTTTTTCAAATCTCTGGGAAAGAATTTTGTCCTTATTCACGCCTAAAAGGTCACGAATAAAAAGGTTATGTTAGATTTTGAACAGCCAATATGTACTTTTCCGAATTCTTTTAGGCGAATGTGCTGGAAAACTAATCTGAGAGCTGTGAGAAATTTAGACCAGGGCTCCCTATCTCCATTTGGATGGCCTGCTTAGGGAGATCATGGTGTTACCGTTAAAAACTAAGACTAATTTTGTTAGTTTAAATAAAAAGAATGCTTACGTTACACGTAAGCATTACAGTCAAGGAAAAAACACGAACACACACACAAGTGAAATTTAGGGTAATTCTGCTGCTAATATCTTAGTACACTATTCCTTGGGAAAGAATATATCTTAGTGGTTAAGAGGCAAGATACTGGAACCACTGGGTTTGGATTCGCCAGACCCTACCATTTACTTTGTGATCTTGCCCAGTTTTTAGAACCTCCTGAAACAATCGGTGATGTGTGGAACTCTTTTTGAGTTTCGTGAGCATTAAGTGCAATAATACTGGTTACCAGTGACTTACGATGATGTTTACATGCTTTATCACCTATTAATACTTAAGAGGTGATAAGCATTGGCAGATGCCAGCAGTGTAGGAAAAAATTAAGTGATTAAGTTTCTCCATTAGGGACCAGCAGTTGGCATAATGGCCATGTCGCTGAACTCCCATGTAGTTGACTGTGGTTCAATTCCCAGACCCGGTGGCTTAAACTCATGCTGGGTGCGTGTGTGTGTGCCCAAGATCCCGAGAGGAGAATGGAGGAGAAGGGATTGCAGCATGGCCATGCTCCCTAGGGGTGATTTCTTGCTTTCTGTCTCTCTGTTTGTGTCTCTGTCTTTCTGGCGAGCGCACGCACCCTATAGCAAAAAGTTCTCCAAAAAAAAAAAAAAAAAAACACACACACACACACAAAAAAAAACCAAAAAGTTTCTTCATTAACATGTTTCTCTCCTTGAACTTTGAGGCAGTTAAAGGTAAAGGCAGAATCACTTGTATTAAGTTTTAGTAGTGAAACACCAGGTTTTTCTAGGATGTGGTTTGATAGGAAATGCTGTCAACCTTCTCATCTGATGGGGGGGGGACTAGAGATCCAGTGTAATCAACATGGAGACACAGCTGTCTGCCCAGTGCCCAAACACCAGTGAGAGCAATTCTGGGGCTCTTGTCACTACACGGGTTTAACTGTGCTGCATGCTTTGGTTATTAACTCTGGAGACTTTCGATATAACCTCGGTACAGGGCACAGAAAATACGATTTTTGTTTGCTTTGTATTTGCCTGATCAAAAACTAATGTGCTTAAGTCATCACTTGGCTTTTAGAGGATTTGTCTTTTGTTCCTATTTTATTTGCTATTCTTAAGCTTGCTTTTCTCTTATTCTCCCTTTCCCTTCTAAGGCATCCCTAAGGGGAGGGGAGATGTCACTAGAGGGGCAGCCTAGAGACTTGTAAAGAGAATATGTAGAGAAATGGGCCAGTCAGTAGCACAGCGTTAAAACATGACAGTCTGCCAGGCTGACTTACTTGGGAAGGACCTGAGTTTGTATCCAGAGACCTCCCTGAGTATGTCGAGCACTCCTGTGCCCATGAACCACATCTGGCTAAAGCTGGGAGTGAATCAGGGTTTCAAGATACTATTGGGAAGGCTGTCTCCACCCCTCCACCCAGTCATGTGAAGTGTAGCATGTCATATGGTAACAAGTGCTGTGCAGAAAAAGTTGAGTGAAGGGGTGGAGACAGGAAGGAGTTACTATTTTATATGGGCTAGTTGAGGAACGGCTCCCTGAGATGGCGACTAATCAAACATCTGCAGGAGGTAAGGGAGCAGTCCATATAGCTGTCAGTATATGGGAGAAGCAGTGGTCCAAACAAAAGAAGCCATGAGTGCAGAGGCGGAAGTCCAGAGCATTCCTGCCATGTTCACAGAACAGTGTTGCCGGAGCAGGGCTCAGGGGAATTAGGAGATGAGATCAGAGAGGTAACAGAGGGTCAGAGCTTACAGGAAGATTTTAAAAATTTTTTAAAAATTTGACCAGAGAGGGACAGAGTAAGGGAGTGTGTGCGTGGGAGCGGGAGAGGGGGGGGTGAGAAAAACAAGCCGCCAGGTCCAGAATTCGAACCACAGTCGGCCATGGGAATCCAGCGCCCTTAACCACCATGCCACCTGCAGGTCCTCTTACAGGAATATTTTTAAATTATATCTCTACAGTGAGACTAGACTATTCAAGATTCAGGTAGGCAGCAAACTGTTTATAGACAAGGAAAATGAGATTCTAAATAGGAAGTCATGTGTATGGGTACTAGTCCTGTGCTAAATCGAATTCATTTCTTAGACTCTTTTTAAGATTGTCTCTGAAGCTTTTCAGTTTCTCTAGGATAGGTACGTAATAGGTGCTCAGTACATTGTTTGTTTTGTTCTTTTACAGTTAAGGAAGGACTTGGATTATTCAGGTTCTTAGCCACAATCCCATATTAAGTCCATTTAAGCTACTTAGAAATAAGTCCTTATCTTTTAAACTGTTACTGACTTTTCTACTTAACTGTAGGGGGGAAATGAATAGAAGTAAAGAGGTTTGTTTATTCTGAGGGAGAGTATAGTTAGTTTCACATGTGATGGTTACTAACCTCTGTTTAAATCTGCAGAATCAAATTATATCACTTTTTTATGTTGTGGGCTTTTGTTACTTTTTCAGGATTGGTTTTCGGTTGCACTTTATGGATTAAAATAACCGATAGGACATTCTATTTTAGAAGGGATATAAGATGTAATACAACATGTCTATCTAAAATTGGGATCAACGTACAGGGGGAAAATATATTTGGTGTGTTAGGGTGTTTTGGGATGGGTTTTAATAAAGACCTGCTTCTCTTTTCTATATTAGCCAAGCCTGTCAGAGTGAAGCAGCAATATGTAACTTCAGTGTACATTACATTGATGAAACTTCTACGTAGTTACATTTTAATATAGAATCTGTTCTTGTTTGGGAGCTACCATAGATAGGTTTTCTTGAGGGTGCATGAAAGCATTCAGCTAATTCCAAAAATTTTATTCTTTTTATTTTTTTTTTTTTTTTGAGAGGTTTTTGCTATAGGGCGTGTGCATTCGCCAGAAAGAGAGAGACAGACAGAAAGCAAGAAATCACCCCCCGGGGGGATGATCTCGCTGCAGTCCCTCCTCCTCCATTATCTTCTTGGGATCTTGGCCACGCATGCACATGCGGCTGGCATGAGTTTAAGCCACTACCAGGTCTGGGACTCGAACCGCAGTCAACTACATAGAAGTCCAGCGACATAGCCATTACGCCAACTGCTGGTCCCCAGATTTTATTCGTAAGGCGTTTTATCTTACGTCCTAATGCTTCTGCCTAGGTTCTCATTTAAGTTCAATATTTTGTTACTGTCGGGGAGTTTTTACTTTTTCTGCAGTGTTTTTTCTCCCCTTCTTAGTCTCTCAAATATCAGGTGAGAGTGGGATCTCTCTTAGCTTTCTTCCTTCCTCCCATTTCTCAAACACATCTTGTCCTTCAATACAGCTAAAATGAAAAGAGGGTTTGTAGTTCAGAGACATGATTGTGTACTTGAATTTTGCAGATTTTCTCAGAAATCATAACCTTCTCTCCGTGCAGCATTATTTTCCCTGTTGATGCTTCTGGGGGGGTGGCTGGGAAGATGGTGCTAAAGAGTGGGGTAAAGTTCCAAGCTGCAGCAGGCCAGCCAGCTGGATCGTGCAGTTAGGACGACTGTGAGGTGAAATAAAGGATCGGCAAAGTAGGTGGGCCAGAAAGCCGGAAACAGTGGCTTAGACATATAAAAAGAAAGAAAGGAAGAAAGAGAGAAAGAAAGAAAACACTGCTTTCATTCAGCTAGTTTTCCAGTGTCTGTGTTCTCCCAACCTCGCCAAAATCCAGTTTTGGAGAAGACTATTAGTATGTTTTTTAGTATGTTCTGCTTTCTGAAACAGGGTTTCTCAGCATCAGCACTATGAACTCTTTGGACCATATTATTCTTATTGTTGGAAGATGTCCTGTATAATGTTACCAGTATCCCTGGCCTCTACCCACTAGGTGCCAACTGCATTCCTTCAGTTTTGACAACCAAAAATGTCTCTGGAGATCTCCAGATGGCCACTGAGGAAAAAATCGGCACCCAGTTGAGAACCACTGCTTTAAAAAAAGGCTATTTTAATGTCCTGGCTGACAGCTTACATAACCATTCCATCATGTATGCAGCTTTTCTTTCTTTTTCTTTTTCTTTTTCTTTTTCTTTTTTCTTTTTCTTTTTTTTAATGAATTCTGGAAATAAAAGACCTTTGTGAAAATTGGCTCTTTGGGTGATGAAACCTTAATAGATCCTGTGACTTAGGTTTGATGTATACTTGAGAGTCAAGATCACTGGTCCTTCTGTTCCACAGCTGTCCACACCATTCCATAGGCAGATACCTCTAGGAATACATCTCAGCTGTCCAACTGCAAGCATGTTATACTTTTGTGGCATTATCCCTTCAAAATGATAGTGGTAATTAAGGGGTTGAGATGTCAAAGCACAGCTAGCTTTACTCTGAGGCTCTTTATACTACCTCCTTCTGATCCTATCCGAATAGTACTAGATTGGTTTTAATCAGCTTAAATTTACGTCATTTCAGTCATTGGAGAGACTTTTAACAGCCCAAGCTTTGAATAGCCAGATGCTGTGTTTTATGAGAATCACTGTACATTTCAAGCTAAATGTTCCAGGGGCAACTACATGATTGAGAACTCTCAGGGGGACCAGCAGTTGGCATAATGGCTGTGTCGCTGGACTCCCATGTGGTCAATCGTGGTTCGAGTCCCAGACCCGGTGACTTGAACTCACGTCGGGTGTGTGTGCATGCGTGCCCGAGATCCTGAGAGGAGAATGGAGGAGAAGGGATTGCGGCATGGCTATCCCCCTTGGAGGGTGATTTCTCGCTTTCTGTCTCTCTCTTTCTGGTGAGCGCATGTGCCCTATCGTGAAAACCTCTAAAAGAAAAAAAAAGAACTCTAAGGATAGTTCAATTCCTTTGACCATTTAGATCTGAAGATTAAAGTTATAGATGACTTGCTGCTGTGGAATTAAATATCCAGTTGCAGATCTTCATTATTAATATGGATTCCCAGCACAGTTAAAGATTATTTCTAACTTGTCCACACGCTTGTCCTAACCTAATTGATGGAAGTCACAAATTGAATTATGTAAGAACAGGTAACATTATAGCAGCAGCATATTTTATATTTAACACTCTTACTGTAATTTTTAAAGTGTCACAAAATGATTAAAGTGGGTGTGTTAAGATTTTAAATAAAATGGTGAAAGATTGTCAGCAGGGAAGGTCTGAATAAGGACAGTGCTTGAGGTTATTTGTAGCATAGCTTCTTCATTCAGCTTGAATTCATTAGCAGTCAGAAGGACAGATGATTGGTAATGATTTCAAAATGATAGCTTTTAAATAATATATTAAGATTCCTTGATAAGGTTTTTGAAAAAAAAAATCAGGATCAGTAATTATTCATTTAAAAAGAGCCTGTTAAAACGGAATTATAAAATAAAATATGGTACTTGTTTCTACCAATTATTTGAGATAGTGCCCAGTACTTTGTGTGTGTTTATATGTATATGATGTCATTACCGCTGTTTGAGTTAAATTGTACTAGTGCTACTATTAATTGAAAAGTTAATAACTTAGATGATTATAAAGTAAATGAAGTGTCTTGAGGTTTTAAGCCTCCTTTTCCCACCTTTTGAAGTTTCCTCTTCTTATCTAATAGAAAGCTTTTCCCCCCAATTAAGTCTTCATAGCATTTCATTTGGTTTTGTGCCTTTATTTTATGGTCAATTTACATAATAATGAAATTGTATTTTTAGACTGATGAGTACTGTTGGCATAACAGGTTTAGGAACAGCCAACTGAAGATAGAAAAACAACTCAAGTTAAAAAAAAAAAAACGTAGTAGTAGGCATTACATGAGTATTCTAAAACAGATGGTTAGCACCTTGTTGGCCCCATTCCAGCCAGTACACAGAAATTGACAAGGCTGCTGCATTGCATAGCCTCGCCTGCACTAGTCACACAAACTTAATGTGAATAGTGTCTCCTGGAAGTTTTGCATATAGTGGCTCTGGGAATGGAGTCTGTTGGTTAACCTAGCCTAGTGTGAAAAATGGAGGGTCACTTCAGAGCTTCTACTCTGAAAAGTAGGGCCTGGTAGAACAGAAATTGTAGCCTAAAGGGGTTAAATAAAATTTGTGATAGAAGATTCATCATACAATATTAATATTTCTTATGTTACTGAAACAGGTGGACAGCCTCACAAAAGGAGAAAGACCTCTGATGCAAATGAAACTGAAGATCATTTGGAATCTTTAATATGCAAAGTGGGAGAAAAGGTATGCACTGCAGTAGGCACAGACTGCTGGGTTTAGGGTTGTGTTCACTGCTTTTAACTTTCACAGCTGAAAACTTGATGGTCTCAGTTTTAGGCTGCTTATATTTCTATTACTATGCATCTGTATTTCAAAGTAAGTGTAGGTTGAAACCTCTGAGATACAGATAATTTAGAGTTTTAATAATCTGTAATTTAGTAATTAGTAATTTTCATAGATGATGAGTCTTAGAAGGTACCTAGGGAATAGAACCCTGAATTCATAAATGAACTAACACACTTTGATACCAGATACTTGAGGCAGTTTGCCCTGAGACAGAAAGTTGATTAGTAGGAGAGATGGGTAGAACCCTTGGTGTCTCCTATTTCCAGTACTTATTCTGCTAACTTAGATTTCTTATTTTAAGATTTTATTCGTTCCCTTATGGATTTATAAAGAACAATAACTCCAGTAAACTTTTCTGTGCCTTGTTTTTGTATGCAGCCTGAATATTTTTTTAATCTAGAAAATTTTATCGTAATTCACTCACTCCTGAATACTTGACGAGTGTTTCATATGATGTCCTCTGCAGAGTGCCTGCTCTTTGGAAAGTAACCTAGAAGGCTTGGCTGGTGTTTTGGAAGCTGATCTTCCTAACTACAAGAGCAAGATCTTAAGGCTTCTTTGTACAGTGTATGTATGCAAAAGATTTATGAATCCAGGTGATAATGTATTATCTACTCTTAAATGCTTGAGAACTGCTCAAAAGATGTGTTTACAGCCCATATGTCATTGGCTTTGCTGCTGTTGGGAAATCTCTACAAATAAAATGACCTTTGATCCTTTGACAAACTCTTTTTCTTAAGTATAGATAGGACTAAAATTGAGCATTTTTCTTTTGTACCTTAGAACCTTATAATCATTTGAGTTGACTTTTTAAAAGAAGTATTCACTTTCTCATGCAGAATTTTTTTTTAATTGCTAGAGGACACATATACTGGTCAGAGAAAGAGACAATGAAAGGGAGAAAGCACCCCCCAAATGGGGCATAGTCACACTGAAATCCCTTCTTCTCTGCCTCTCCATCTCATTGGGATCTGGGCAATGAAATCCCAAATTCGTGTGCATTTGCACCCAGTGTGTTCTTCAAGCTACTAAGGCTGGAATTCAGACCATGGTCAGCCATGTGGGTTCTGGTTCCTTTGAATACTAGTCCATGAAGCCAGCCCCAGACTTAAATATATAAAATAGACTAACTTACATTTAAATAAATTATTATTTAATTTTATTCATATTATTATTATTTAGTTTGCTATATGGCATGTGCACTCATCAGAGAGAGTAAGAAAAGGCAAGCCTGCAGGTCCAGGACTTGAACTACGGTCAGCCATGTAGAAGTCCAGTGCCTTAATCACCATGCCACCTGCTGCCCCTTAACTTACATTTTAAACTAGTAGTCCAAAAAAATTCAAGTATTGTTAACTCAAGTAGTAATAACCTTGTTGGAGGACTAAAGATGCTTTTGAAGCTATTAACAGACATAAGCTTTATCTAAGTTAGGTTAGCTAGAATAGGTAACAGCATTTAATTTCTGAGAAGATTAAAGTAGGAAAAAGCCCTCATGAAATTATGAGACAGTCACTTCCAGTGGTAGAAATAGCAATCCAGGCTTTCTTGTCTCTCAGACATCAATCACTCTGAATTGTTTTCCTTGCTAAGAACTACCTATGACTTCTGGGTAAGTGGGGGTCTTTGTACTTTACGTGACATTATATCTATGAGGTATTTTTAAATTATGAAGGTGATTTTTGAGTTGTCTTTTCAATTATTTTTATAATTTTTTAATGTTTACAGCTCATTTTTGAAATTTAGATGTGTTAACACAAACTGAAATTATTAGTGGATTTCATTTTAACCTCTCATAGTTCAAACTTTAGTTAATTTATCTTACAGTTTGGTTTTGTTTTAAGATTTTTTTGCCTCAGGGCAATTGTGCTCACTGGAGAGAGACAGAGAGAAGCGGGGGAATGAGAAATCACTACCCAGCAAGGATGGTCAAGTCACAATCCCTTCTCTTCCACTCTCCTCTTGGAATGTTAGTCATGCACACACTTGTGCCCAGTGTATTTTTCAAGCCTTGGGGTCCTGGACTTGAACCACAGAGTCAGTCTTGTGGGATCCGATGCTTTAACTACCATGCCACCTACTGGCCCTACTTCACTGCTTTCTTTTCTTTCTTTTTTGAAAATTTTTCCTCAGGTCCCCACTGACACCCATGTCCCTGCCCCATCCTAGTTTACAGTTTTTTATAAGAATCCAAT
The DNA here is from genome assembly GCA_026018925.1 of Tupaia tana. NCBI lineage: Eukaryota > Metazoa > Chordata > Mammalia > Scandentia > Tupaiidae > Tupaia > Tupaia tana. The sequence continues at coordinate 70,472,589 of JAKSZU010000013.1, forward strand.
TACTATTCAAGAATAGGGGGCTAGGTGTGCCACAGCAGTAAAACACAGTGCTCTGAGGGGCTGATGCACAAGGAGAGGTTCTGGGGTTCATGTTCGGGGACTTCCCTGAGCATGTGCCCATGATCTGGAGCTGGCTAAAGGTGGGGATGAATTATTTAACTTTTTTTAAGTTCCTTTCTTTCATGAGACAGAGACAGGCACCCGTACTAGGGTCTCATACCACAATCCACCCCCAGCCTCAGCAGCCAGATCACAGTTGTGTCTGCATGCCAGTGTGTACAGGGAAAGCTCAAGACAAGAGCCCAGGACCTTCCCACGTGACTTCAGCATCATGAAGCATTGTTTATTGCTGTACCACCTAGCTGGCCAACACTAGTTTTTTTAAGACCTAAATTGTCTGATGCTTTGCTATGAACCTTAGGAAAACATGGAAGGTGTTAAGAGAATCTCTTCCCCACTTAATTACCATGAGTTCTTATTTGCTTCTCTTTTTGAGCTAGTTTTGAAATGCTAACTAACTTTGGAACTAACCTTTGCTTCTAAAGGTTGATTATTAAAATCATCTTCTGTTTTGCAAATAACTGATGAAATCAACACACTTGAAGTAAGCAACTAAGATATAAAGAAATCTTAATTATTCCGGAGTACCATGTTAAAAATTCAACAGTTTAACTGATAGGAACATAGTTGATACTAATCTTAATTCTGCATCTTTTCTAAGCAACTAGAATAGTGTTTGTCAAAGTGGAATTCTGATCCCATAATATTGGTTAGGTAAAGGTAGAAACTAAATGCTGTGTTCTCTCCCATCCCCTCCCCTTAATGATTCTGTGTTTAAAAATATTGTTTCATCTAGCAATTCTGAGATATTTTACCATGGAAACCATTTTCTTTGGAATTGCTATTCAGTTCCACTAAATATACTTAAAGTAAAACTGACCTGGTTTTATTTTAGTATGATAATTTCACAATTAGACTTTATACTTTATTAACTTTTGGATTAACCAATTAGAATTAAAATAAAAAATTGCAAGGGCCATGTGTATAGTGGCACTCAGTGAACATTTGTGACTTCCCTGAAGTAGCTGAAAGCCATCCTGCTGCAAAGTTAATAGAATGATAAAATGATTTATATCATATTCAGCAACTTAACATAATGCCATTATTTGGGGTTTTTTTGGTTATACTTGGTTCTCAAATCAGTGCACGTCTGTTACCTGAGAAGTTGACAATTTATACAACATTAGTTGGACTACTGAATGCCAGGAATTACAACTTTGGTGGAGAATTTGTAGAAGCCATGATTCGTCAACTTAAGGAATCATTGAAAGCAAACAATTACAATGAAGCAGTGTACTTGGTAAGTTATTACGAACTTTTATTTTCCCTGCACTTTATGATTTAGTGTTGAGACTGAGGGAAGAGGTGAGCTACAATGAAATAATTTTTTCTTTCTCTTAGAATATAGTCCTCCACTTTACCCTGATCATCACTCTTTTGAAACCATTCTCATTAAAGGTATCATAGTGCTTGTTACCAAATCCAGTGGTTTATTTTTACTTTAAATCTCATCTGCCTCTGAAGCATCTGTTTCTTTACATTACTTTCTTACCCCTTGGTTTCTACGCCAGTTTTTTCAGGACTCCTGATGACCCCTACCTTCTCTTCCTATTCTCTTTTACTGGGTCATCTTCCCTTGTGCCTCACATTCTGTGTTTCTCGGATTCTGTTCTCGCTTTGCTTTTTTTTTAAACACTCTCCAGAAGCATTCCTGTTCCCTCTCACAGCTTCAATACTGCCTTTATTTCAGTGACCCCCAAATCTATAACCGTATCTCCAGCCTCAGTCTATCTCTTGAGCTCTAGACATGTGTGACATGCTACTTCCATAGCCCTAAGATACCTTACCTGGAGGTCTCTGATACACTGTTGTTTATACCTCCTTTCCTTCTGTCCTCCCCAGCTCACATACAGTGGTCACTGCCTGCTGGGGAACTCATCTGGAAAACTGAGCACTAAGTTTTGTCTTCTAACCCCTTATACCGTAGCATCCCCAAACCCTGTCAGTTCTGCCTCCTAGATTTCTCTCGATTTTTTCCCTTCTTCTTTGCCTCCAGAGACTCTAGCATAATATTTCATGCCTTTCTCTTCATGCTTTTTTTGTTTAAAGAATTATATAACTTTCTTTCATTTTACCAGAGAGAGACAGAGTGAGTGAAAGAGAGAGAGAGAAAGGGAGGGAAAGTGGCTTAAACTCATGCCAGGCGCGTGTGCGTTCGTGCCCAAGGTCCCGAGAGGAGAATGGAGAAGGGATTGTGTCGTGGCCATCCCCCCTGGGGGGTGATTTCTCGCTTTCTGTCTCTCTGTCTCTGGCTGGCAAGCGCACACACCCTATAGCAAAAACCTCTCCAAAAAAAAAAAGATCTAAGCACCATTCTTAGCTCATAGAATTGTAAACAATAGGCAAGCGGCTAGGTTCAGCCTTTGGGCTGTAGTTTTTCCAACCCCTGGTTTGGACCATAGTAAGATTGCTTATTTTGTAGTTATTACAAAGGACATTTAGATTTAATAGCAGAAATTGTTTGCCCCAACAGGTTCGTTTTTTGTCTGACCTCGTGAATTGTCATGTGATTGCTGCCCCATCAATGGTTGCTATGTTTGAAAATTTTGTAAGTGTAACTCAGGAAGAAGATGTGCCTCAGGTAAGAAAAGCCTTTATTGCTGAATCTTGTCCATATAGTTCCAGGAATTTTTTGCTTATAACCCTTTAGTAGTAGCAAACAGGAAAAGCAGATCACACTAGATTCTTAATATCTGAAAGTTTGGTCAGCAGGCCTGTGTGTGTTCTCGTGCCATCTCGTGCCATACAGATAATTCTGTATAGTAAGATTAGAACTATTATAGCTAGAAATGCTCTGAATGAGCCAGATGTCTTACTTAAGCCCTGATAAATAGCTTTTATAGTATTTCATTCCAGAATAAATACAATATGGAGATAATTAACTAGTACATATTTTACACTTACTTTTTAAAAACTCTTTAGGTACGTCGAGATTGGTATGTGTATGCATTTCTCTCATCTTTGCCCTGGGTTGGAAAGGAGTTGTACGAAAAGAAAGATGCAGAGATGGACCGCATCTTTGCCAACACTGAAAACTATCTTAAGTAAGAATACAGCTCGTAATACTTTTTGTTGTTTAGGTAAAAGACAGCTTACTGATAGAATAAATGTGTCATATTTCACCCGTTAGTGATACCATCTGAAAAGTAAACTGTAGAGTTCCTGAAGGCATTCTGTAGTAATCTCCTTTTCCTCTGTTATAACTCACGGAGAACTCAAGTAATCAGATGTGTTTACTTACATTGTCAGTGCAAAGGAGTTGATAGTGTAGCTTCATGTAGGCTGGTTTTATACATGCTTGTAAAAGGCATAAAACACTGTGGTACAATAGTTGTCAATAACGTGCGTAAGAATTACCCTGTGGTACTTAAATGCCTGGACCCTAACCCCCAGACTTAGTGAATTACACTATTTTGGAGAGAGGTCAGGACATCTGGATTATTAATATATTCCCCAGGTGAAGAACCACTGCCCTGGTACATATATACAATTTATGTATTCATTTAAGAAATTGATTCCTAAACCAAGCCCTTGAGACAGTGGTCCTTAACTTTACACACAGCTTGGTCTTCTTAAATGTTACGTATTCAATGAAAAGTCTCATATCTTCCTATTACCCACCTCTCCCAAGCCAATGTAAAAAGCTTGATCTGTCTCATTAGATATAATAACTAATAAGATACCTTTTTTGTAAACTTACGCTTAATTACTCAGCAGCATGGTAATCGTTTATTTTTAAGTTTTTGTAGGCTGTTTTTATTTTATTTTCTGTACATTAATATATACTTCTTTGGATACTGTTAATACTCAGTTGGTTACAAATAAAGCTGAAAGAATCTTTTATATATGTGGATATTTCCTTTTTTTTTCCTTAGAGAGAGATATTTTTGCTATAGGGCATGTGCACTTGCTAGAGATACAGAGAAAGACAGAAAATGAGAAACCACCTCCGAGGAGGACGGCTACCTTCTGCTCTATTTTCCTCTTGGGATCTTGGGCACACACGCACATGTGCCTGGCATGAGTTTTAAGCTGCCTAGGTCCAGGACTCAAACCACTGTTGACAAGGTGGGAGTCCAGTACCCCGACCACTGTACCAACCACTTGGCCCCTATGTCCTTCCTTTTATTTGTCCAAGTGGCGCCCAACATATACACTCTTCTTCACTGTTTTGTTTACTGTGACTTGGATTCAGTGTGTAAAAATAGCTCTATTCACTCTTTTTAGCAACTGTGCAGTAGTCTACAGTTTTAAATAACTGTCAATGGGTCTTTAGATTATTTCCAGTCTTTTGCTATTATAAATAATGTCCCAGTGACCATCCTGTTTGTGTATAAGTACAAATGTATTTATGGGGTATGTCGATTCTTACAAGTGGCGTTACCAGGTTAAAGGCTCTGAATGTTTTAATTTTGATAGAGTAAATCACATTCCCTTACAGAGAGCCTGTATTTTTCCAAAGAAATTAGAGCAGTTAACCCTGCTACCGACAATTTTTGAGACTGGGAATTTACTTTATCTACATCTTGAAGATTCATAGTACATTTTCAAAAATATTGAGGTCTGACAGTCTGGTACTTACAAATATTATTTTGGGAACCAGCAGTTGGCATAATGGCTATGTCGCTGGACTCCCATGTAGTCGACCACAGTTCGAGTCCTGGACCCGATGGCATAAATTCACACTGGGCATGTGTGCACGCGTGCCCAAGATCCCGAGAAGAGAATGGAGGAAAAGGGATTGCTGCGTGGCCATCCCCCCTCGGGGATGATTTCTCAATTTCTGTCTCTCCGTCTCTTTCTGTCTTTCTGGCGAGCACACGCGCCCTATAGCAAAAACCTCTCCAGAAGAAAAAAAAGATAGAATTAAATAAATAATTATTTTTAAAAATGTTGTTTTGTTGCTTTAATTTGTATTTTATTAATTAAAGTGATTGACCATCGTCTCATGTTTTGAAATCTAATAGTAGAATTTCATTTTTATCTTTAGAAGACGTCAAAAGACTCACGTGCCCATGTTACAAGTATGGGCCGCTGATAAACCACATCCACAGGAAGAGGTAAATTGATTTCAGTCTCTGTGATAGTCAGCTCTTCTTCCCTCTGTGACTTACTCAGACCCTCTGTATATCTTGGCGAGGTTTCCACATTCCATTTCAGGATCCAACTCCCCACAGCCTTAGCATACGGTGTTTAATAAATGTCATCATTGAAACAGTCCCGTTTTGTGGGATTCCAGCCGTCACAGAGTAGACCTATTTTTTATTTAAATGCCTAATTCAAAGAATGTAAGAGGTAGCAACTCCAGAGTTCATAAAACAAGCAGTTACAATTTTAAAAATACTTGGCGCCATTCTTTCGCACCACATTTAATTACAAATTAGCTTATTTTTCATCTTGTATTTCAGATGGTAGCGATTTTTTTGGCATTTGTCTAGTTAAAATACTACTTATATTAATTATTAAACATTAATCTGTCTTTAGTATTTAGATTGCCTGTGGGCCCAGATTCAGAAATTGAAAAAGGATCGCTGGCAGGAACGGCACATCCTAAGACCTTATCTTGCCTTTGACAGCATCTTGTGTGAGGCGCTCCAGCACAACCTGCCTCCCTTCACACCACCTCCTCACACTGAAGACTCTGTTTACCCGATGCCAAGGGTCATCTTCAGAATGTTTGATTACACAGATGATCCTGAGGTATGTGACCAACTGAAGTTCCTAGAAACAGCCTGTGTTGCATTATATTTGTGGTTTAATCTTGGCTTGAATTATGCCTATGTTACATTTTAATTTTGAGTTTTTTAATCAAAGAAGGTTGGTGGCAATAAAGTTAACTTTTGAAATCAGTGAATGATAATCACTTCATTATGCAAGAAATTATATTTAGTGGGACTAGTAGTTAGCGTAATGGCTATGTCGCTGAACTCCCATGTAGTCAACTGCAGCTCGAGTCCTGGACCCAGTGGCTTAAACTCACGCCGGCTGCAGTTCGAGTCCCGGACCCAGTGGCTTAAACTCACGCCGGGCACGTGTACGTGCGTGCCCAAGATCCCGAGAGAAGAATGGAGGAAAAGGGGTTGCGGCATGGCCATTCCCCTGGGGAGTGATTTCTCTCTTTCTGTCTCTCTGTCTCTCTCTCTCTCTCTTTCTGGTGAGCCCACGTGCCCTATAGCAAAAATCTCTCCCCCCCCCCAAAAAAAAAAACAAAAGACTTCTAAAATATATCTGGTTAGGTATTTATTCATGTAAGGGAAATAGAATGGAGCCCTAAAATTTGTTTTTCCTGGACTATTTATATTTAATTGTTACTGTTTCCATAATATGCCTGCCTACCCTTTGTCAGAAGAGAATAAATATGCAAAATATTTATTGCCCTCAAAATAAAGAGGATTTGTTTTTTCTGTCCTATTAAAATCACCCCAGCTTTACCATTAAGAGTTGATTGTATACTTTTTGAACCTGTTTGTTAAGCATATACTTTTAAAAAAATTAATATCATGTAGGTAATTAAAAAAAATTTTTTTTTTTTTGGAGAGGTTTTCGCTTTAGGGCGCGTGCGCTCGCCAGACAGACAGAGAGAGACAGAGAGACAGAAAGCGAGAAATCACCCCCCAGAGGGGATGGTCACGCCGCAATCCCTTCTCCTCCATTCTCCTCCCGGGATCTTGGGCACGCACGCACACGCGCCCGGCGTGAGTTTTAAGCCACCGGGTCCAGGACGCGAACCGCGGTCGACTACGTGGGAGTCCAGCGACATAGCCATTACGCTAACTGCTGGTTCCCTAAAAAAATTTTTTTAAGAAATATATTGTGAAAATCTTTCAGTGCATATGTGACTTTTTATGTCTACGTGGTGTTTGAATAGAATTTACTCTCTGTTCATGTTTATTATAGAAGTAAGTCTCTTAGGGTTTAAAAATATGAATCAAACTACAAAGTCTATTAATATACAGAAATTGGGGCCAGCAGGTGGTGTGTTGGTTAAGATGCTGGGTTCCCACATGGCCAACCGTGGTTTGAGTCCAACACTTGGTGGCTTCCTTTATCACTTTTTCACTTTCTCTCTCTGGTGAGCACATATGCTGTGTAGCAATATTTAAAAGATAATAATTAATAAAATAATTCTTTAAAAATATATGTACAGAAATTACTCAGTTGTTTCATGTAAGAATTAGTATGTAAAGCAGGCAATGGAAGTCTGTATCAGATGTAATAGAAACAACACTATAGCTGACACTGTTCATGTTACAGATACAAGTTAACATGGCAATGAAATTTGTGGAAGTACAGGTCTTTAATATTTCTAACTTTTGTCCCAATCACTCAGTATAGTGGCTGAAACATAATAGGCTCTTAAGTATTTGTTGAAACATGAAAGAAATCTGTTTTCTATATCCATACATGTGTATATTTGATTTTCTTTCTAGGGTCCTGTTATGCCAGGGAGTCATTCAGTGGAAAGATTTGTAATAGAAGAGAATCTTCACTGCATTATTAAATCCCACTGGAAGGAAAGAAAGACTTGGTAAGATTGTTTTCATGGTACTTTTAGAAGTAAGAAAAGGCAGCAATTTTTATGATTAAGAGCAAGATGTGTGTTAAAAGAATGTTAAAAAAAAAAATAGGGACCAGCAGTTGGCATAATGGTTATGTCGCTGGATTCCCATGTGGTTGACCATGGTTCGAGTCCCAGACTCAGTGGTTTAAACTCATGCTGGGCACGTGTGTGTACATGCCCAAGATCTCGAGAGGAGAATGGAGGAGAAGGGATTGTGGCATGGCCATTCCCCCCGACAGAGGTGGGGAAGGATTTCTCGCTTTCTGTCTCTGTCTTTCTGGCAAGCTCACGCGCCCTGTAGCAGAAACCTCTCAAAAAACAAAAGTGTGTTAAAAATATAATCTTCCTGTCCTCACTCCTTCTCTTACTAAAACTAATCTCTTGCCTTACCTTCTTGAGGCTCTTCACTTTCAAATAATGCTGTTCTGGATGCTTTATAGTAATGTGCATATAATAAGGTGGTGTATGTGGATATTTTCTATATGCTATAGAGAACTTGGATGGCAAGCTATTTTTGGTTTAGATTTTATGGGAATAAATGAATACTAATGATTTTGCTGTTTTCCTAGCATTTAGACATCCAAGCTTTGGGAGAATTTATTTGTAATAAAATTTTCTTGGACCTTGGAAAGTTTCAGTTTAGATTTTAAGGCAGAAGAGACTCTAGTATTTTGGAAGTAGCCCACCTGATTAATAACTTTAAATTGGTAGATTTTAATATCCTTCCTTAGTTGTTTCTTAGACTCCTTTGGATCTTTCAACAAATTTGGATGCATTAAAGATTTTCCTTATGGGGAACCAGCAGTTAGCATAATGGCTATGTCGCTGGACTCCCACGTAGTCGACCGCGGTTCGCGTCTCAGACCCGGTGGCTTACAACTCACGCCAGGTGCGTGTGCGTGCGTGCCCAAGATCCTGAGAGGATAATGGAGGAGAAGGGATTGCGGCGTGACCATCCCCCCTGGGGGGTGATTTCTCGCTTTCTGTCTCTATGTCTCTCTCTGTCTGGCGAGCGCATGCGCCCTATAGCAAAAAACCTCTCCAAAAAAAAAAAAAAAAAGATTTTCCTTATGGTACACAAAATAACATTTGCATAGTTAAGTGAAGTAACTGAGATCTGGAACATTTCAGAAAATATTTCCTTTTATCTAAACATACTGCTTTTGAAACTGCTTTTTTGATTTTTCATGTATCTTTCTATGCTTATTAAACTTAAATTACACTTTTTGTAGTGCTGCACAGCTAGTGAGCTATCCAGGGAAGAACAAGATCCCCTTGAACTACCACATAGTTGAGGTATGCGTTCCACGTGGAGCTTGTTTCTAAGTTTCAGAATCTTTCTGTTGACTTTAAAGTATAATCTACTCTTGGCTTATTTTTATTTTTTTCTTGCTGCTTGTCAGGCACTGAAAATTAACAGAGGAGCGAGGAAATTGCTGTCAGTTTTGGTGCTCTGTTAGCCATGTGTTAGTAAGGAGAAAAGAGGTTGAGACCAGTAGCCAAGTGGGAGTTGCCTATAAATTAATTTTTATAGTATGTCTTCATTCATGGATAGGTATCATGAATAATGTAAGTTGCCTCTAGCTCTGTCAGTACATTGTCCACTTAACAGATACATACTTAAAAATATTGTATTACTTTAGGCAGATAACATTTTCTTTAATTGTATTTACCTGACCTCTTATTATTAGCATGTACCTGACTCATGTATTATTTCCTATAATACAAGGTAGGGATGGATCTTTATTTATTCTTAGAAATTTAAAGAGCCAAGTGTTTCAGAAGTAGGGAGAATAGAAATACTTTGGAACCCATATTAACTCATATAAAAGGACTATAGTAGTAGTATATTTGAACACCTTATAGAGATTTTTGTCCTGAAAAACAATGTTTTCCTTTGACACACATGAGTCAAACTGTTAGCTACTTTATTCTTGTATGTTAAAGTATTCATAAAAGAAAGAGCATAGTTACGATGTATTATTTAAGTTTGCATTTTATTCATATTGAACTTATGTGCTGATTAAAAATGTTTTCCGAAAGTACTGCTCTGTCCCATCTTTAAAAACCTTGAAAGTGTGCTTATGTTATAAACTTGGCTCATTGATATGTCAGCTGAAATGCATGGTGTAAATCATACTTTTAAGTCTGCAAATTGTGTAGAAATTCACCAGACTGAAGTATAGGAGTATGAGAGGTGGTAAGAGGAATGTTGCAGACCAGGGCATTAAAATTCTGGGTAGGTGGTCCGCCAATTATATAGGAAGGATGGAAAACAGAAGTTTCTGAACAGTAAGCATGGCAAAGAAGTCTTAGACTGCCAGGAAGGCTTTGGGCATCTATTTCTAGATGACTTGCCTTCTGTTTGCTATTCCACGTCTAATAAGTGTTCTCATTACAGGAATGAAATTCTAACCATCCGTTTAGTCCTTTAGTAAACTACACCTCCCTGAATCAACTCTGAGACTTCCAGAGTGGGAATTTAATTTCACCATTCTCTGGGATCAGTGTGGGTCAAATTAGCATTCATCTTATTTACATATAGTATTGTATACTTTTATTTGATTAAGTTTTAGAATTTTTATTACAATAATTATAGATCTTTATATTTGAAAGAATATAATTTTAAAATTTAAAAAGTAATTTTTTTTTCATTACGAATGTAATGGAGTTAAAGTTCAGAATATTAAGGTCTGTCCAGCAGCAGGCAGAAGTATAAAGATAGCAGTTGGAGTTCTGACCTCTGATTCTTTTATAGGTTATCTTCGCAGAACTGTTTCAGCTTCCAGCACCTCCTCACATTGATGTGATGTACACAACACTTCTCATTGAACTGTGCAAACTTCAGCCTGGTTCTCTACCCCAAGTTGTATCCTTTCCTGTGGTGGTGGTGTGTTTTCGTTTTTTGTTTTGTTTTGTTTTGTTTTTTCTTTTTTTTTTTCTTCTTTTTTTGGAGAGGTTTTTGCTATAGGGCGCGTGCGCTCACCAGACAGACAGAGAGAGACAGAGAGATAGAAAGCAGGAAATCACTCCCCAGGGGGCATGGCCACGCCTCAATCCCTTCTCCATTCTCCTCTCGGGATCTTGGGCACGCACGCACACGCGCCCGGTGTGAGTTTAAGCCACCGGGTCCGGGACGTGAACCGCGGTCGACTACATGGGAGTCCAGCGACATAGCCATTACGCTAACTGCTGGTCCCGTGTGTTTTTGTTTTGAGAGAGGTTTTTGCTATGGGGCATGTGCACTTGCCAGAGAGCCAGAGACAGAGAGATAGAAAGTGAAAAATCACCCCTCATGGGGGATGGCCATGCCGCCAACCCCTTCACCTTCATTCTTTTCTCAGGATTTTGGGCACATGCACACACACACACACCCGGCGTGAGTTTAAGCCATCAGGTCCAGCACTCAAACTGGAGTCCAGTGATATAACCATTACACCATCTGCTGGTCCCTTTGGTTTCTTTTCTGAGTTTGATAAAAATGTTTAATATCTTAAAGTTGGCAGTGAAATTTTAGGTTTATATAACAGTTTGCATCCAGTAGTTTTTTTGGGTAATACAAACATCAGTATGGCCAAGTATTAACTCATTTCAATTTTTTGTTAATAACAAAAAAAAAAATCAATACTTGTAATATACAGTGTTACTGAGCAATATAAAAAATTGGGGGAATTACTTTGTTTTTAAAATAAAACACTATTTAATCAGTAGTATTGTAATCTCCAAAGACTATTCTTAAAATGTGTGAAAGTTAGGGAGAAAAGCAAACTTAATCTTTGGCCTGACTTACACAGATTGTTACTTACTTTTGCTTGTGGGTTTAAATTGTGTAGGTTACAGGAACCAGCAGTTAGCGTAATGGCTATGTTGCTGGACTCCCACGTAGTCGACCGCGGCTCGCGTCCCGGACCCGGTGGCTTAAAACTCAGGCCGGGCGCGTGTGTGTGCGTACCCAAGATCCCGAGAGGAGACTGGAGGAGAAGGGATTGCGGCATGACCATCCCCCTGGGGGGTGATTTCTCGCTTTCTGTCTCTATGTCTCTCTCTGTCTGTCTGGCGAGCGCATGCGCCCTATAGCGAAAAAAACCTCTCCAAAAAAAAAAAAAAAATTGTGTAGGTTAAAAATATAGCTGTTGAGGGACCAGCAGTTAGCGTAATGGCTATGTCGCTGGACTCCCACGTAGTCGACCGCGGTTCGAGTCCCGGACCCGGCGGCTTAAACTCACGCCGGGCGCGTGTGCGTGCGTGCCCAAGATCCCGAGAGGAGAATGGAGGAGAAGGGATTGCGGCGTGGCCATCCCCCCTGGGGGGTGATTTCCTGCTTTCTATCTCTCTGTCTCTCTCTGTCTGTCTGGCGAGCGCACGCGCCCTATAGCAAAAACCTCTCCAAAAAAAAAAAAAAAAAAAAAAAAAAATATAGCTGTTGAAATGCATATGTATTACACGTATTTATGTCTATAAATATGTGTCTAAATAAGTAGATACAGACTTCATGGGGTCAGGACGTTCAAGAAAAATACTATAAAAGAAGAAAGCTTGCATTTTTCAGTTTGTTAGGGGAAAAAATCATTATAAATTCCCCTGAACTAACATAGAGTCTTCTTTCTTAGATCTCCAGGAGGTTAGATGTTTATTTAACTGGAGGACAAGGATAAATAATCCCTTGTAAACCCAGTGTCCTACCACTAATATAAAAATAAATGGCTGTCTGTCCCCAGTTTGAAAATAGTACTAGTAACTTAATAAGCTACTAATGACCTAACTTTTTTCAGTTTTGTTTTTATTCCCATAAGTTTCAGGTTTTAAGGAGAGTGGTTCTGATTTTGCTTTATTTCACTGGTGAAATACATCATTTGAGTAAGAAGGATGGTCTGATCCAAAGTCCAAAGTTTGATAAATGACATAAAGTTAACACTGAACACTCCCACATGTTATGAAATGGGATGTACCGCCATACGCCAAGAGCTTTCTGTCCTCCTCAGCAGGATCCCTTCATCCCACTCTCATGCTAAGTTCCGACATGATAATCATTCTCTTTTAAAAATCAGTTTTACTACATATAAAAAAGAATGTATATTCTGCTATCTTGGAGTTCAGGGTTCTCTTTAAGTTTGGTAGATCAGACCCATTAATCGTATTTAAATTCTTCACTATCTTTAACTGATTTTTATTTCTGCTCTGCTTTTTTGAGTTATCGGAAGAGGTATATTATTGAATAATTTTCCACTGTGTCTATACTTGATCTTAGCCAAAAGTCCAAGAAGCTATTCCTATCTAGTAAAGAAATGGTAAAAGATTTGATACTTCTGCAAAGAAGATGTACAGATGCCAGACATGTACATGATGTGATGATCGGCATGATTAGTTTTTAGGGAAATGCAAACCAACACCACAGGAGGTTCCATTAAACACCCAGCTCAAGTTAGAGAGAGTGTTGGCAAGGATTTGAGCAACTGTAACTCATAACGTACAGCTGGAGTGAACATAGAAAATATAATCAAGTCACGAATACAATCAGACCTTTCTTTAGAAGTTAGGTGTACATCTACTACTTTACAGTGTATTCATTCCACTCCTAGATGTTTACCCAAAAGAAATGAAAGCATGTGTCTCTACAAAGACTTGGACATTATTGTTCATAGAAACTTTATCTGTAATATCCCAGAATTGGCAACAATGCAAATGCCCATCAACACATGGATGCATAAACAGTGGAATACTACTCAGCAGTAAAAAGGAACACGTTTTATTGTAGGCAGCATGTGAATTGAAAAGTAATTATGTTAAGTGAAAGATGCCAAATAAGAATTTATACTGTGTGATGCTATTTACATAAATTCTAGAAATGCAGAATAACCTAATGACCAATGAATGGTGGGGCAGGGGAGAGAGCTTACAAGGGAAAATGGGGAAATTTTGGAGGTGATGAAAATACTCATCTCAATTTCACAAGTGATACAGGTCAGATTTATTGTATATCATTATAGAGACTTACAGGAAATGTTTTGTTTTCCGTTACAACTTCTTTTGGAGAATAGTAGTGTTTAGTTTTCCTTATACTGAAATTCACAGCTTGCACAGGCTACTGAAATGTTATACATGCGTTTGGACACAATGAATACTACATGTGTAGACAGGTACAGTAATGGCCTTATTTCTTATACTGAGCATTAGCAGTCTCTACTGCCTATACTTTATCAAAGAAATCAATCAAAATATTTTGCCTTTTTAAGAATTTCTGAGTTGAATTTGTGCTTACTCCCCTCTGAAATAACCTTTACAAAACATGTACTTATTATAATGTAACATTATATTTTCTAAAAGACCATACTGGAGTTTTATGTGTTATTTTCCACTGTTTTCTTTTATGGGAGGTCCACGTGGTCACCTCTGTTAGCTGGTATTCTTTCTTACCTCTCTAGTTTCTCCAACCAGAAGGGGGCATTTCTCCAATTTTCATGATATTTCAGGTCTGTTGTTCTAATTCTATATCTGAAGATTACAAGTAACAGCCATCCATACCATCGATTATATTACCTTGAGTAATTTCAGTGACTGAAATTATAGCTATGAGAGGGACATGCTTTAAAAAGTGTCTTCTTTTTTTTCCACAGTAATAAAATTCCATTTGTACTGTGCATCACCATTGTGGCATTTGTTCAGCAAATATTCACTGAGCTTGTGCAAAGTTCATAGCCTCCTATAGTATACTAACATGTTCCCCTTTCTAGTTAGAGAAAGCAGTTTTCTAAAAGATCACTTATAGGGGAAAGGGAGTCATCCATGGTATATTCTGCCATATGTTTCACGGTGTGATAAGAGGCTGTACGTTAGCTCTGCTCCTGATAAAATGTTTGATCTGCGATGTCTTTAATCTTTTTTTTCTTATTGACTTTTGTTTCATCATCAGTTACATGGAGAAAATATATTCCTTGGAATTTGTGAGAATTACATAAACATATAACAAAGTAGGGTTTTCTCTAAAGAATTACATAAATTTCTAGATTATAACCATTCTTTCTTTTTTTATCCCCTACTCCACACCCTCTCCACCTCCCATAGGTTTATTAATTGGTTTTCTCATCATTTAAGTAATTTCCAGTTCCGTTGGAGCTGGGAAGACTGGTAAGTAGTGGGGTGTGTGTGTGTGTGTGTGTGTGTGTTTTAAAGAATTACTTTATTTAACTTTATATACTTACTTATTTAAATTTGACCAGGAAGGGACAAAAAGAGAGAGTGAAAGTGAGAAAGCAAGTCACCATGTCTAGGACTTGAACCATAGTCGGCCATGTGGGAGTCCAGCACTCTTTTTTTTCTTTTTTTCTTTTTTTTGGAGAGGTTTTTGCTATAGGGCGCGTGCACTCACCAGACAGACAGAGACAAAGAGATAGAAAGCGAGAAATCACCCCCCAGGGGGGATGGCCACGCCGCAATCCCTTCTCCTCCATTCTCCTCTCAGGATCTTGGGCACGCACGCACATGCGCCCGGTGTGAGTTTAAGCCAGGACTGGAACCACGGTCGACTACGTGGGAGTCCAGCAACATAGCCATTACGCTAACTGCTGGTCCCAAGTCCAGCACTCTTAACCACCACACCACCTGCTGCCCTCAGTAGTTATATGTTTTATTCTTTCTTTCTCGAGAGTCAAAGAAATGCTACTGGAGCCAGGAGGTGGTGTGGTGGTTAGGGTGCTGGACTCTCATATGGCCAATTGTGGTTCGAGTCCTGGACCTGGCAGCTTACTTTCTCACTTTTCCCTCTCTTTCTGTTTCTCTCTGGTAAGTTCACATGCCCTATAGCAAATTTAAAAATAATAATTAAATTAAATTAATCTGTTTAAAAAATGTTACTATTTAAAACTAACATAAAAGTAATCTTAGAATCTTCACTGACTAACATGTTTAGTTTCTTTGATTTTTATTTACTATGTATAAATGAAATAATAGGCAGAAAAAAAACCTGTTTATAGTTAAGTACAAGTCAACTATAAATACAGAGTAAAAATTTATGAACCTGCATTTCCTCGTTAGGTCAGATTGTCTTGCTCAAGATCCTGAAAGTCCGAAACCAAAGTTTGTAAGAGAAGTTCTAGAAAAATGTATGAGGTAAGTTCTTTGTTTTCTACTTAGTTTTAGGTCTTTTCATTTCTGTGGTAGGGACTTTTCCTCTTTGTGATGTGTTTCCAGAATATAATTTTTAAGATCCAAGTACTTTCCCATCTTCTCTCTTACTTTTTAATAAAAATTTAGGCTGAAAAAATACATGAATGATTTTGTATTTATAGAAAAGTTGTCAGGATAGCACAAAGAACCCTAGATTAGATAGAACAGGACCCCCTAGTTAACATTTTATCATGCTTGCTCTAGTGTTCACACCTTTTTCTCCTCTCAAACATCTGTTACACTAGTCTCTTTCTGAACCCTTTGAGAAGACACTGCAGACATGACAGCCCATCATCCTTCATGAAACAACACTCATGTATTTCCCTACGACAAAGCCACTCCCCTCTTAGCCAGATGAGGAGAGATGCTCTGGTACAGTACCAACATAGAGACCCCAAGTATTGCTGGAATTTGCCAGCTATCCCAACAGTGTCTCTCTTTCCTTTCTGGCCCAGAATCCTATCCAGGATCACAGGTAGCATTGAGTTGTCATTCTCTCAAGGTTCCTGCAATCTTGAACAGTTGTTATTCTCTATCTTTCATGACCGTGTCAGTTTTAAGGAGTCCAGGTCTTATCTTTCTGGATTATCCTGATACTTCCTCATGAGCAGCATCAGATCTTCCATTATTGGGGTCTCAGTGTGTGATATGAAGAGCTCATGAATGCTACTGTGGTTAATGTTAATCTTGATCACCTGGTTCAGTCAGTGTCTGCCAGGCTTCTCTCCCTTAGCCTCCCCATATTCCCCTCTGTAGTTGACTAGTTACACTCTGATCCTATTCATCAAATTGTCACTCTCCACTGAAAATCCTACTTTTATTAGATACCACTGTGGTGGTTGCCATGCAATGGTTCTTTTTTCTAAATTTCTTAGTGCTTGTTGTTTTTGGGTGTCATTGGTTCTAGGCCTTTTTGGTAGACGCACTTGCACACAGATACATCTATAACTGCAGTCATGTACTGTATGATGATACTTCAGTCAGTGGCCACGTATATAACAATGGTCCCATAAAATTTTAATAGGTCACACCATGTAGCTGGGTACATATTAGGCTGTATCACTGAGGTTTGTGTATGTACACTGTATGATGTTCACAAAATGATAAAATCACCTAATAACACATGCATTTCTCAGAATATACCTCCATTATTAAGCAGCACATAATTATATTTTCATAACCCTCCGTGTGTGTATATCCCTCCAGTTCTAGCCCAACATCTCATTTGTTCTAACCTTCCTCTCTGCACTGACTTGTAACTGCTTTCTCAGGCAGTAAGAAACTTGGCTCCTGTTATTCTCAATATTTATTGGGCAGGATATAACCAATCTCCCAACCACGTTGACTGTCTCCTCTGCCCCACCACATTCCACATCCTTGGCCAGCCTAATGGGCTCAAACGCTCTCAGCTCAGCATAAGCCAGGAAGTTGTGAAGTGGGCCTGAGTTTTGGTGTACTATCTTAGACAAAAACTTAAAAGACGTTTTTCCCCTTGTACTTGTTGGTAGTCAGCTAAATTGAGTTTGTTAGAGATTGTGACCTGCCAAGGAGTTGGGTATTACCAAAGAATGGAACTGAGGAAAGATATATTCTGAGGTGGTTATTTGTCTTGTAGGTTGTCTTACCATCAGCGTATATTAGACATTGTTCCACCTACCTTCTCAGCTCTGTGTCCTGCAAACCCAACCTGCATTTACAAGTATGGAGATGAAAGTAGCAGTAAGTAATTGAAATAAAACAAATCCCTCTGTCTAAAAGCACTCATACTCTGTGTCAGGATTGTCTTTTTTGTTCCCTCTTTGTCTACCTTACATTAAAAGTATATTCTTTTTTTGCTCTGATGATGCATTATGGTATATACTAACTCAGATTTTATACAAGAAGGACTCAACAGATACTAACCAATGGTAAACACATTGAGTCACATCACATGAGCATCTGTGTTATGTAGCTTCAAGCATGGGAGATTCAGCAAAAGAGAAAAGCAGAAAGCCCTTTTCTAAGTTGGCAACCTTTACCTTGTTCAAACTCAAACTTACTTTCTGCTGTCCTAGGAGGAAGGCAGAGGAAAGGCAAAATGAAAGAAATACATTGGTTCTTTGCTTTTGAGCTTACAAGAGAGTTGAGACCTGCTATAAGTTGTAATTATATCCACTTTCCCTCATGATCATCTTGAAAAATATTACTGCTTATACTCTGGATTTCAGTTAGCTAAGGGTTGTTAAGGAAGTATTGAAATGAGAATTGTCTCTATTTTATGTGTAAAAACCTTGATCATCAAATGAAACTTTCACTTGTGGTATCTTTATACAATTGAATATTGATCTTGGGATAAAGTGTATTCTGTTTTGAATGGAAAGATTTTTTTTTCTTTTTTTTAAAGTTTCTCAGTTATTTAACTACTTGTAAAATAGTCTTTAAACCTGATCTTTCCCTCCTTCTAATTTTGTGTTTAGATTCTCTTCCTGGACATTCTGTTGCCCTCTGTTTGTCTGTTGCCTTTAAAAGTAAGGCAACCAATGATGAAATCTTCAGCATTCTGAAAGATGTACCAAATCCTAACCAGGATGATGATGATGGTAAGGAATTTAAATGTTTCTTGAATGAAATTCTGCATGGGCCAAGGTAAAACATAAACATGACACTAATGACATGAGCTCATTTTAAATCCCATTCAGTGCTCATAAGTCAGTGCATCTACTGGCCTGTTCAACCTGTCAGTTGTTCTTAGAACCCAGGTGTTTTTCCCTTCTATGTAAAAAGTCCTCTGAAATAGCTCATGTAAACTGCATCCTGAACACTAAAAGTAAAATATACTGTTATCACGCAAGGATTTTTAAATAGTCCCTGCTTACCTTAGAGAATTTCCTAAATTGGGAAGACTTGATGTTGTAAAGTTGGATGTTTTCTCCAAATTAAGCTATTATAATAATGTTTAACATTTACCAAGTATCAAACCGTGTAATTCCAACCAGAATCCTTGGGATTTTTTGTGTTTTGTTTGGCAAGTTTTAATAAGTTTATCTGAGTCAAAAATAGGTAAGGAAAGGGAACCAGCAGTTAGCGTAATGGCTATGTCGCTGGACTCCCACGTAGTCGACCGCGGTCCGCGTCCCGGACCCAGTGGGGCGCGTGTGCGTGCATGCCCAAGATCCCGAGAGGAGAATGTAGGAGAAGGGATTGCGGCGTGACCATCCCCCCTGGGGGGTGATTTCTCGCTTTCTGTCTCTATGTCTCTCTCTGTCTGTCTGGCAAGCGCACGCGCCCTATAGCGAAAACCTCCCCCCCCCCAAAAAAAAAAATAGGTAAGGAAAGAAATGATGAGAGAGACCAGCCTAATCACATATTGAAACATATTGTGAAAAGTACAGCAAGTAGAACAATGTGGTTCTGGCGCAGAAAAAGACAAATTAGTAAAACAGATGACAAGTTTGCTAGGACAACTGAAAAACCTTTCCTGGAGAAATTTTTTGCTAGATCTGTGCAGAAGGATGTGCACATAGAGACGACTTAGGAATCAAAGAAAAAACATTAATGGTCTTTAGATATTTATTACTGGGATTTTATTTGGATTTCTCTGAGAAATGTTAGAGAAAATGTATTGAGAAAGCAAAATCAAAATGATACTGTTAGATTTAGTGTCATTGTCAGACATCTTAGGACATAAGCGTAAATGTTAAGGATTTACTGTAAGTGGGGACTTCAAAAAGTTTGTGGAGATGGAATTAAAGTATGAGTTTGGCAAAAAAAAATACATAAATTTTTACATAGGTTTTTCAAAATACACGTTTTCTGTGAGCTGTTTGAGTATGTCTGTCTTTGTTAATATAATACCCTGTCATTCTATAGGGAGGATACAAATAAGGAAATCTGTGTGTGTGTGTATTTAATTTGCTAGAAGGCGTGTATGCTTGCCTTAGAGAAAGAGAGAAACAGAGAGAAAGCACCCTCCACGGGAATAGTCACACCACAATCCAGTCTCCATTTTGCCTTTGGGGTTTTGGGGCACACCCACACACACACACACACGGCATGTTTATCAAGTGGCCTGGTCTGAACTTGAACCACACAGTTGGCCATGTGAGATCCACCTTCTTTAACCACTATGCCACTGGCTGGCCCATATGTGATATTTTTTAAAGAAATGGGTTATATAGAAGAATTAGGGAAACTCCCATAAAATCAAGAATTAAGATTGTGCTTTGGGGCCAGAAAGCACAGCAGTAATGCAATCCTGCAAGGATGGGCCCATGTGGGGACAGCCTGGGATCACATCCCAGGGCCTCTCTGTGCATGCTGGTATACCTAGGTATGCCCAAGATGCAGGTTTCCTGAGGCTGGAGGTGGGTTGTGTTGTAAGGACCCTGTCAGGGATGCTTGTCTCTCTCTTTCTCTTGGAAAAACTAAACTTTAAAAAAAAAAGATTATGCTTAGTTTTCTAATTTGAATATTTGAAATCAGTGATGGTCCTCTACTTTCTTAGTATTGGGGTATGAGCATGCCATCTGTTTAGCATTCCAGGTGAGGCACCAAGGAATTGCTGTACGTTCACGTTTTTCTCTTACTGTGAAATATTTTTCAGATGAAGGATTCAGTTTTAACCCATTGAAAATAGAGGTCTTTGTACAGACTCTGCTCCACTTGGCAGCCAAATCATTCAGCCACTCCTTCAGTGCTCTTGCAAAGTAAGTGCTGTAAGAACACACAGCCTTTCTGGGGGACTGGAACTTGGCTTGGTGAACACATCAATGATACAGTAATTTTCACCTAACATTGTTCAATGTGAAGATGTTAATAGTGTTACAGAATTTAATCCAGTGGGTTTGGGTTTGTAGTAGCTAAAATTCCTACTTCATGGCTTCAGTCCGTCTATATAGTTTGCATATGTAGTGGAAAGTACTTTTTTTCTTTGGCCTCTAGAGAACTAGTAGAAACCCAGGTTCTTATAAGAGTTATTTATATAATCAGAAGCTCCCTCCCTAAGTACCTTCAAAAGAAATTGAGCAGAAATGAGAGCCACCAACAAGTCTGGGAAGCCATCCAGAGGCCGGCATCTAAAGACAGAGCTTTCTAATTTGTAAGAGTTCAAGAAGAACACACAAACACAAAAAAGGTATATTCCTGTGGCCAACCAGAAGAACTAGACATCTCATCCTAACTCAGCTTCCAAGGTTCTTCCTTACAGAATTTGCTAGAAAGTGCATTGAAGAATACTTCTTCATGTTTGGAGACAGTTCCTTAGCCTTTCCCTACTTTTCTTTTTAAAAGAGAGCAATTTTGTTATAGCGTGCATGCACTTACCGGAGAGAGAGAGAGATGGAGAATGAGAAATTACTCCCAGGGAAGATGGCCACGCTGCAATTGCTTCTCCTCCATTCTCCTCTCAGGATCTGGGGCATGCACGCACACGCGCCCGGTGTGAGTTTTAAAAAAGCCACGGAGTTTAGGACTTGAATTGTGGTTGACTACGGGGGAGTCCAGTGACATAACTATTATGCCATCTGCTGGTCCTAACTACTTTTCAGTATATAGTAAATTGTAGTCCTGGCAATAGTATATTGTAAATCTCTTAAGATTTTACGAAAATTTCCATGCAGACTATATGAATTTCTAATCATACCTTTTATATTCTTCTTGATTCACGTTTGGTTATTTTGGATTTATGCATTGCATGGTAAATTGTGTAACATTAAAAAGACTTTGAAGACATTAAAATGTTTGATGAAGTATATCTGATATTCTCTCCTCCCCCTCTCATTATCAAAAGGTTTCATGAAGTCTTCAAAACGCTTGCTGAAAGTGATGAGGGAAAGTTACATGTGCTAAGAGTAATGTTTGAGGTTTGGAGGAACCATCCCCAGGTAAGAACTAATAAGATCAGTGTTGTGATTCTGATTATACATTTTAAAAAGGCAATTAAATACTGTTGTTTTGCCTTGTAAAACATGAAATTTGTGCCTATAGAATGACTTTAAAATCTGTAAATTTTTTTTGGTGTTGAGTAATGTTTGATTCTTTAAAGAGCATATATTACAATTAGTTTTTGGACTGTAATATCACAATACTTTTTAAATGCTCAGTAAGAATATTGTTTGGAAGATTCTACCAGCTGGGTAGGAAATGGTTATCTAATCTATCCAGTTTCTCCAAACGAGCTTGAGGTTTCTCAAACTTCAATATGTTGCTTTCATATTGTATATTATAAAGAAGCACTGAAATAAATTTCAGAAGATGGTCAAGAATTTTTCATGATAAGATGTTTAACTTTTGGTATTCAACTGAAATTGTTGGCTTTTTTTGGGTATAAGTATCTAAAATACAAAAGAAATTTAGTACGTGTTACCATTCAGAATTTCTTTTTGTTCAGTTGACCTTTATTGGTATTATAGTATTTCTTATAGTACAAGAGCCAAGCAGAGGGCAGAATAAATCTTAAGACTTAATGATGAAATTGATCAATTCCATAGCCACTAAAAATGAATTATTTGACCATCCTATTTTACTTTTATAGCAGTGGCAGTATTCTGACCTACATAAAAGCGAGCTTTACCCTAGTAACTCTTTCCTCATTGTAGATGATTGCTGTACTAGTGGATAAGATGATTCGTACACAGATTGTTGACTGTGCTGCAGTAGCAAATTGGATTTTCTCTTCGGAACTATCGCGTGACTTTACTAGGTAATATGAGTTATTTTATAAAGTTCTTGTTCTCTAAGAATTGGTGTACATGTGGTATATTATACATGAGCTCCAAATTCTGATCCAAACAGTATTAGTATACTAATGTCCAATCTAATAGAGGATCAGACTCGGCAAAGATTTCAAGATAGTAGGGATAACCACAGCTAGTGAGGTTATAGTGTCTCCTAGGGACAGTCATTTAAGTTTAATCTGGAGTAAACCAGTCAGGAAGAAATGCTGTTAAAGGGTTCAGACTCATGGGAAAAAAAAAAAAAACAAACACAAGACTTGGCTGTGAGTCAGAGTCTCAGCTAGACCACATGGGACTGAAGAATGTTCCAGTTTCAGGTGGGAATAGGACTGGGAATGCATACCAGCAAGTAGGGGGGAAAATTATAGTAGATTAAATACAAAGTGTGGAGAAAAGAGAAAGCCTGGTATGTGGGGTTACCTCATCCTTGAAGGGGATGAGGTCTCACCTCAGTCATAAAATCCTGGATTTAATGCAGAAGATTTAATGCAAAGTTTCCCCTAAAGAAAAAAAACTTTGCACTGACTTTGGTTCTTCTTCATGAGACTCCACAGGCTTTACAGTTGATCAGTCTATAGCAGAGGTTGGGACAAAACAAAAATCAAAAGCAAATTACTTACAAAGACAAAAATGTATCCCAACTTTTTTTTAAAAATAATTATTTATTTTATTTATTCATTCATTGATTTTTAAATTTGACCAGAGAGAGACAGAGGGTGAGAGTGAGAGAGAGAGGAAGTGAGAAAGCAAGCCACCAGGTCCAGGACTTGAACCCAGGTCAGCCATGTGGGAGTATCCAGCGCCTTAACCACCACGCCACCTGCTGGTCCCATGTATCCCAACTTTTAACGTTCCATATTTCTTATTGCCAGTGAACACTGGTAGAAATATACTGAATCCTCAGGGTGATAGGTGTTGATCTAAGGTTGTCATACCAGCCGAGCAAAAAACAAAGGCACTCTCAGATTTGCAGACTCTTAGAAAACTGACCACTTTATTATGTGTAGGCCATTATCCTGAGTGGTTTATACTTTCGGTTCATCCTAACACCACAGCATAGAGGAGGTTTTGTTATTATCCACCTTTTAAAGAATAGGAAGATGTCGCAGAATACTTAAGTAGCTTGCCTAAAGTCACACAACTGAGTACAGAGGCAGGATTCAGACTCACAATCTGAAATGGGTACATTGCTGAAGAGCTCCATCTGTTCTTTAGCACCTAGATTAAATTTCTGACTCTACAAAGCCTTCCCAACCACAGCTTCAGAGTTAAGTGCATGGTTCTTTCACCCTGTCTCTCATCACTCTAGACTTGAGAGTTTTATGAATGTATTGTCATCAGAGTCAAAATTTGTAGAAGGAAGTGCTATGCTGTATTCTTTGATTAGGATACCTAGTTTATAGACAAAAAAGTAGCTAAGAATCTACTTTTTAAAAAAATAGCCATTCATGCAATAAACATTTTGAAGTATCTATACAGCGATTGTCCTAATATTTGAGCTGTTTGCCTGTAAGATAGTTAACATAAATATCTCATTTTGAAAGCCCAACAAGTGATAACTGCCATCAACTAATGATTTTCTTAAGTGTTCTAAGAAAATTGACTATGTAATAATTAAATAGTATGAGGTATATAAAATGAGCCTGATTTGGTCACATTTTGAGAAAATTCTGACGCTTCATATTTAGAAGAGATAAGATGTGTTTCTGTTCCTAATGTTAATGTTTTTCAAATTTTACCAATTCAGAGAATATGTACACATACCTTCTGTGTATATTTAATAAGGGATAGAAATTAGAAATAGGACAAGAACACAGTACTGCCCTTGGGGAGCTTACATAAGTCTAATGGGTAAAGCTAGATACTTGCACAGTTTACAATAAAATTAAATAAATAAAATAAAATATGGCCAGCTGCAGTGGCACTGGGACCACATGGGAGGCCCAGGGTCAATTCCTAGTCTGACCTAGAGGCCAGGCACAATGACCTGCACCTGTAATGCCAGTGGCTAGAGGAGCTGAGGCAGCATGGACTCAAGGCTGGCCTGAGTAATGTAGCAGGACCCAGCTGGCTGTGGTAGTACACACCTGCCGTCCAGGCCAGGAGGCTGAAGCAGGAGGGTCACAACACAGCGAGACCCTGTCTGGAAAAAAAATAAAGGCAAACCGTAAGTGTTGCCTGGGAAATAGGATTAATTCTGTCCAAAGCGTGGAAGACTCTCAGCCTTTCAGAATGAACAGGTTTGGGGACCATCAGGTAGCATGGTGGTTAAGGTGCTGGATTCCCACATGGCCAACCATGATTTGAGTCCCAGACCCAGCAGCTTGAAAATACTGAGCATGTGTGCCCAGAACCCCAAGAGGAGAATAGAGAAGAAGGCATTGCAGCATGGCCATCCCCCACCCCACCCGGGGCATGATTTCTCATTTTCCCTCTCTCTGTCCCTGGCAAGTACATTCACCCTGTGGCAAAAATCTAAAAAAATTAATGAATGAGTTTTAAAAGCTGAGAGATTTTATCATCTATAAACATAGTTTAACTTATAGTAACCAAATGCCTATCTCTTTTAAGATTGTTTGTTTGGGAAATCTTGCACTCTACAATTCGTAAGATGAACAAACATGTTCTAAAAATCCAGAAGGAGCTAGAAGAAGCTAAAGAGAAACTCGCAAGGCAACACAAACGGGTAAGGCTTGTACTGATTTGAAAATAGGTTTAAAAAGTATACTGGCAACTCTGGACAAGATGCAAAGTCCACTATTCTGGTGGTGATTTATTTTTCTGAGCTCAAATTGTGCAGAGCTGTTTGCAGAAGCAGAGGAGGAAGGGCAGGTAGTCTGTTGTGTTCTGTGATTGTGCACATCGACCTGCTTAGGAAGCCACAGGCTTGACTTTCCACCTCTGAGTCATCTCTGTCTTTGCACTTCCCAAAAGGAAAAGAGGGGAAGAGAGGAGGACATTTCTGAAAGAGCCCCTAGTGTAAGAAAGAAAGTGGGAGAGGATTTAAGATGCTTATCACTTCCCCAGTCCTGTGGTGAAAAATCGGACAGTCATTCCCAAGTTTACAAAACACTTACGGCAATAAGCAGTTTAGTATTTTAGCTATTTTGGAGGGAAGGAATGAACTGGCTGAATTCTGTGACTGACTGAACATGATAGGACTAGTATTCTTCCTGATAGTACTTCAGTGTTGTGCATGTTTACTGGAGTAGAAGGTGGATAAAAGCCAAACAAGTTTAATGATGTGATGAACCTACAAGAGGTTCGAATTCTAGCCTCCAAATAGACACTTAATATATACATAAATGGGTGTAAACACAAACTCTAAAACCTAAAATACTGCACAGTGTGAATCATGTCATCTCTGTTAGTATAAGTGAATAGTGTAGAGATGTACAGTTGAGATGCAAAGAGGTTAAGTAACCTGCTGCTCAAAGTTATATAGCTAGTTAGTGACAGAGCTGGGTTCTGACCCGGGTTGGTCAGACTCTATAAACTCACACTCATGGCACACCCTCCCTAGAAATGTGCTGTCCAGTACAGTAGCCATTAGCTACATATGCCTGTTTTAATCTAAATTAATTAGTTAAACAGTTTAAAATTCAGTTCCTTAGTCACACTAAGCACACTGCAGAAGCTCAGTACTCGTGTATGGTGATGAGACCGTGGCTAGCAGGCAGCTCGGGTGTGCATAACATTTCTCTCGTTGCACAAAGGTCTGCTGGGCGATGGTGCTATAGAACCTTACTCTAGGTGGCGTTAGGGAAAGACAGTCACGTACCCAGGTGCCTAGAACATAAAGCAGACCCCATAATAGACACTCTATTAGAAAAAGCAGAATTCTATAAAATCAGAAAGGGGGTTCCAGTAATGCTGTCTAAACAGTGTTGGAGCCTATCGTAGACAGGGCCCTTGCAGCACTTTCTAGGATTACCAGACTTTCTAGGTTCTGTGATGCCGCTTTCTTGCTGAAAAGACCTCTGTATAAAACATGCCTACAGCTAGGTTCTGGCTCTGCCACTTTCTGGCTAGGTGATGCTGGGAAAGGCATCTGACCTCTCACCCTGTTCCATTCTGATAACCCATGCCTAGTCTTCCTTCGGCCTTCTTTTACAAACCTAAGCGAATGCTATAAACTCTTCAAGGTGATCTGGGAAGTACTAAAGCTTCATGAGGGTGTGTTGAGCCCATCATTGCCAGCAGAGAACAGTGTGCTTGGAATCCTTACGTAGCCCAAGGCCATTTCTGTGTTATGACAAGGATAAGGCAACCTGTGGCTCCAGAGCTTCCAGAAGGCCTGCCCAGCTTCTCATAGGGCCCAGGAGGTGAAAGGGTAGCAAGCTGCCTCCTTGTTCTTACTGCTTAAATGGTCAGATAGTGACGTCCTAGAGCCAAGACCTCACTGCCATTAGCAACCTAAGTGCTACTAAATTTCCCTGGCCTAGATGAAGACCTATGGAACTTGCAGGACCACATCTTTGAACCACAAAAAGGCTGTGTGTGTGTTTACGCACGCGCGCACGTACACATTTGCAGAGGGAGGGAACTTTCACTTTGAATACAAATCTTCAACTAGCACAATAAAATCCTTGCCTTTATTTGATGGGATATAATACACTGGCATTCTAAATGATATCTCCCTTTTGCTCCTTTGCTTTCTGTAGCGAAGCGACGATGATGACAGAAGCAGTGACAGGAAAGATGGGGCCCTTGAGGAGCAAATAGAAAGACTTCAGGAAAAAGTGGAATCTGCTCAGAGTGAACAAAAGAACCTCTTCCTAGTCATATTTCAGGTATCTTGGCTTGGGACATTGGTGCATAAAAGGAAACAGTACATTTCTTTAGTTTCAAAAAGATATTTGTAAAAATGAAAGGAATACATGCTCATTTCTAGAAGAGTTTAGAATAGAAAAATGGGACAGCAGATAAAACTTCACCACTTGGAGGCAACTCTGTATACCTCTGGGTTCGTTTTTTACATATTTTTACATGAAGCATGCTTCATGCTCTCAAAACACTATGGGCTATTTTTGTGAAGTGCCCATCTCATTTAATTATCTCCTATTGATGATCACGTAGGTGACTGTTACCTCCCATGAAGATTTTTGTGTATAAATTTTTATTAACATTTCTGATTATTTCCTTATAAAAGATGCCAAGAAGTAATATTACAAGGACAAGTAATTTATATGTTAAAGCCTTTTATGTATTGCTGAAAAGGATGTACCAACTCATATTATTGCCAGCCTGCCTTTCTAGGTTGACAGTATTTCATGCATTATGAAAATTAGGAATATATAGTACTAAGAGAGGGTGGAACAAGCAATACTTAAATGTCTGTGTCATGAATTTGTTTCTGAAATACAAGATTCCCCTCTTATACTTCTTTCATTTATCCTTCCTTTCCAGCGTTTTATTATGATCTTGACCGAGCACTTAGTCCGATGTGAAACTGATGGGACCAGTGTATTAACACCATGGTATAAGAACTGTATAGAGAGGCTCCAGCAGATATTCCTACAGGTTTGTTTAGAAAATAACCACCTTTATTCTCAGCCAAGAAAGATTTTTTATTAGGAAAATCCTTATCAGCTGGCTACATGGCCTGGGTAAGGCAGCCAGAGCCCATACAGCCGACCATCCAGTCCCTAGTGGTTTTGATAAACATGCTGAGCATGGTGCACATGTGCCCAGAAACTCCAAAGGAGGAAGAGTTGGAGGAAAGGGGCATTTACTTAATGTCTGTTTGCTGCTATTACCAGAGTATATATGCTTAATTTGCTTGCTTCTGTATGGCGTAGGCTCCTGATTGTCATTTCCTATGGCAGGGAGCCTAGCTGCAATGTAAAATGGAGAGAGGAAAATAAATGCTAAGGGAACAGTAATTGGATTTATAACATCCTTAAAAATCTAAAGTTCAAGTGATGAGAGAGTGCCTACAGAAGCAAAGCAAAGCAAAATGCAAAACCTAGTCTCAGCCAGGTTTAAGTTAAAGAGATGTAGGATGGGACTAGCAGGTGGTGTAATGGTTACATCACTGAACTCCCACATAGTCGATAGCGTTTTGAGTCCTGGACCCAGCGGCTTAAAACTCACACTGGGTGTGTGTGCATGCTTGCCCCAAATCACAAGAGGATAATGGAGGAGAAGGGATTGCAGTGTGGGCATCCCCCCTGGGAGGGCAGGATGTGATTTCTCACTTTGTCTGTGTCTCTGGCAAGCACAAGTGCCCTATAATTAAAAAAATCTCTCAAGAAAAAAAAGACATGTAAGAGAGTGGGACTGACTCTTAGTGTCTTCAGACACTAGCCCTCCAAATCTTTTCAAGAAGCGTAATTAATTCAGAATTTTTGTTTTAGGTTTTTGCCTTAGGGCATGTGCACTTGCCAGAGAGACAGAGAGAGGAAAGTGAGAAATCAGCCCCCAAGGGGATGGCCATGCTGCTTTCCCTTCTTCTCCATTCTCCTGGGATTTGAGGCACTCGTGCACACACAGCCAGCATGATTTTCTCTTTTTTTGAGCTATTTTTGCTGTGGAGTGCATGCATTCGGCAGGGAGACAGGAAGTGAGAAATCACCTCCTGAGGGGATGGCCATGCTGCATTCCTGTCTCCATTCCTCTGGATTTGGGGCACACATGCATACATGCCCAGTGTGGTGTGTGTGTTTTTGAGAGATTTTTGCTATGGGTCTATGCACTCGCCAGAGACAGACAGAAAGCAAGAAATTACCTCCCAAAGGGAAATGTCATGCCAGAATCCCTCTGTCTTCCTCTCAGGATTTTGGGCACAAACACACATACATTCAGCATGAGTTTCAAGCCACCAACTCAGGGACTCTAACTGGAGTCAGCCATATGGGAATCAAATGCCTTAACCACCACACCACCTACTGGCCCTCAAATTATTTTAAGTTAAATTGTTGAGGCCTCCAAATAGGAATCCCTGTTTAATTGTTGTTAAAACCAGTTAAAAACTTGTAACAGCTCCTAGTCCTGTGGGGGTACATTCAAGTCTACATAGGAGCACACAGAAGAGATTATTTCATTTTCTGGTACCTTTTATCTTCTGAGGTCAGTCCCTGTCTGCACTGCTCTTTGAAGTCATGATGTGGAGCAGCAGGTGGTGTGGTAGTTCAGGTGCTGGACTCCCACATGGCTGACAGTTAAGAGTCCTGGACCTGGTGGCTTGCTTTCTCACTTTCCCTCTCTCTGGTGAGCACATGTCCTATGACAAATTTCATAATAAGGTTTTTAAAAATCATGATGTATATTATGTTCTCATCAGGTCCCAGCTGAGCATGGTAGTCTATAATGGTAGTGGCAGCAAGTGGCTGCCAGTGCCTTAAAACATGAGTTGTTTTTGTATAGAAGTAGGGAAGAACTAGAAATTTTAAAGTTATCCAATGTCCACTTTTCTCATTTCCCTCTCAATTTTTTTTGGAGAAGTTTTTGCTATAGGGCACGTGCGCTCGCCAGACAGAGAGACAGAAAGCGAGAAATCACCCCCCGGGGGGATGGTCACGCCGCCCGCAATCCCTTCTCCTCCATTCTCTCGGGATGTTGGGCATGCACGCACACGCGCCCAGCGTGAGTTTTAAGCCACCGGGTCCAGGACGCGAACCGCAGTTGACTACGTGGGAGTCCAGCAACATAGCCATTACGCTAACTGCTGGTCCCCTCTCTCAATTTTCTTAATGTTGGGGCTTTTCAGGGTGGTACTTGTATCGGCAGGAACTGTTTCTTTTTCTACCTGTCACCATTCCAGTGTGGGTGGGTGGGCTGCTGAGGGACGTCCAACAGGACTGCTCACATGCGTTCTGACCTGACGCCCTTTCTGTCCGCAGCACCACCAGATAATCCAGCAGTACATGGTGACCCTGGAGAACCTCCTCTTCACTGCTGAGTTAGACCCTCACATCCTGGCTGTGTTCCAGCAGTTCTGTGCCCTACAGGCCTAGGTCACTTCCCCTCCTCATGTCAAGATTTTTTAAAAATATCTTAAAATAATTTGTCTTATTTTTGATGGTTTGAATGCTTGCTTTCTTGTAGTATCTTTTCACTTCCTAAAACAAAGGGGGAGGTAGACAGTGCAAAATATGACGTTACCTTTAATAGCCCCTAAAAGCAAATATTTCCTAATGACAAGAATGTGATGATGATCATAATGTATTATATGTGACAGATCCAACTTTTCTGTAATTGATTTGATATTCTTTTTCCTCAAGGCACAAAATAACTGATTTGAGGTATGTGAAACACTAGAATGTCAAGCTTTCAGAGTAGTATGTAGAACTGCTGATGGGTTTATTATCAAGTAGCATAGCTTTTCACAGCTCATGGGTAACCTAACATGGCTGAAATAAAACTAAAACTATGTTTTTTAAAGTTTGGTACTCCATGATTTATCATCTCAGTCTACTTGAAGATTGGTGGTTTTTTACTAAAGTTGTACTACCTCCATTTGAAATTCTCTCTTCAAAATAATTTTTAAGTAGTATTTTAAGATGCTACTTGTTAGTTTATAAAAAGGGTTGCTATTTAGAGCAACAGTTCCCAAATTTGTCTGAACATCAATCACTTGGGAATCTAAAGTGATTAAACCATAATTTCTGGGCGTGGAACACAGACATGAGTACTCAGAACTCCCGGGTGATCCCGCGTTTGGGAACTGTTACCGTAGAACATCTGGTTGTTTCCCGTAGCCTTTGAGAGGGATCTGTGATGTCACAGTGCATTACTTACAGAAGCGGAACCAAAAGCGGAATAGCTGCAATGGCTAAAACGACACTTGGAGTCAGATGTGGGTCTGGATTTTGTTTCTATGCACCCTGGGCCAAATTACCACTAATTCCAGAGCCTGTTTCCTGTATGGTGTTGAGGCTTATGAGAACGAGAATGTTTTTATAAGATAATACAAATGTAAGAAATTACCCAGCATTCCACATTTCTGAGATTTCTAAGAAGTTTTTCATTAGCCTTAGGAAAAATTTACCAATAATCCTACAAATACTGGTAGTATTTCTGTGCATTAACACATCATAGGTATCTTTTACTTACTACAGGATAAATGTACTGTTTAGTACTTTCTATATTTGGATATAGGGTCTCTTGTTTACCATACATTTTAGTAGCTATAATAGAGTCCAGGATTTTTAAATGTCATGCCACTTAAAATAATTATTCAAAAGGTCAAGGTTGCATGGTAGGCAGAAAGACGAAAACCCAATTTTTTGTCTAAATCTTTTTTTATACTGTTCCTCCTTCCCACTGCTTGAGCATAACACAACTATAAATTTGAATGTTTCCTGTGCTCAAGAAGCCAAAAGATAACCACTTAAGGTGTTGGTAACTTTATTTGACCCTAAAGGCTTTCACAATGTATTGCAAAATTTGGTGAGTTATACTTGAGCCACATTATAGAGAAATGTGTAGATTTTCATTTTCCTGTCTCTTGATCTTCTCTTTATACATAGCAGTTGCTTTTAACAACTACTACTGATGTGAGTCTTCCCTGCCCCAGTCTGGCAGCCAGATACATGGAAAAACTTAACTCTAGGGATTGAATTTTGAAGAAATAAAGGTGCAAGAGCACACTTTCAACAGTTGGTTTCCCCACTAGTGAAGCCCACACAGACAAATGGATGGCATGGCACTTAGTAAATTAGCAATGTTAGATGGTATTGGTGTTACTTAAAATGCTTTTGTCCAAGTGGATGGTTACAGTTTTCTTATATCAGTAATTATACCTGAAAATGAAAGCTGTGGGAAGACCTTGTTAACCTGGTAGAGCAGATTGGGTTGTCACTGATGTCTGGATACCAGGACTATCCACTGATGAAGGTAAGAGGGAATGGAAGCATATCTCAACTAGACAAATACCACCTTATCAGCCATTTGGCCATTAGGTGCCAGGTGCTAGGGACTCACCACAAGTAATGCTTACCACAGTCCTGTGAGAGATGACTGTGTCCACTTTGCAGGTAAAAAGCAAGCCTGTGAAGTAACTTGTCCAAGATCTACCACTAGTAAGTAGAATGTGGGCCTGCATCCACCTCCCCGGAGAGTTCACCCCACAGTGCGGTGATGTTCCCTTCGGCGGAGGAGCCCTGGTGGTTTTACTGTCATCAGGCTGGTGGCTTTTCTCCCCAGGGAAATCTTGCTGCCCATTCAGAATCAGTACTTACTGAGCTGTAATAGCCCAGCACACAGTAAAAAAGCCACACCGGAAAAATGCATTACACACTTGTTTTGAACATTTATATGAAGAACAGCTAGTGATTGTAGCCTCAAGTCGTTACTTGGATTTGACTTGTATGACTTTGCCCTGCTCCGAACAGAATCTGCAACAGCTGATCTCAAGAATAATGGCAATGGGTGGTGGTTGTGGGGGGTGTTCTTGAAAAAGTTCATGGAAAATGCTGTTATGAAAAAGCTATGCATGGTTTCAGTTGTTTTGCACCAAAATAAACTCATGCTGTAATTCCACTTTTTACCATG
Organism: Tupaia tana; assembly: GCA_026018925.1. Classification (NCBI taxonomy): domain Eukaryota; kingdom Metazoa; phylum Chordata; class Mammalia; order Scandentia; family Tupaiidae; genus Tupaia; species Tupaia tana. The sequence goes on from JAKSZU010000013.1 coordinate 70,505,643, forward strand.
AACTTCTTGAAGCACACTGCTAAAAATGTCCTATTTGTAGCAGAATAAAATCAGGTCAAACAGTAGTTCAAATGGCCAGCCATGTGGTGGAAAGGTAATGCAGTATTCAGCAATGCTGAAGCCGTAGGGGAAGGCCATATAGGACCTTCTTGGATTTATGTCCTGGGCATGCAGAGTGCTCATGCGTCACTGCCCATCATCTTGGCTGGCTGAGACAGGGAGGACTGACTTGTAGGGACGCTTTTGGGGGGGTACATGCCTGTCTCCAGCTCTGTCTCTCCTGTCTTCCCCATGGAAGAAATAAACTTTTTAAAAAATTCCTAAACAAAGGGGCTGGCAGGTGGCATGGTGGTTATGGCATTGGACTCTCACATGGTGGGACAGTTCGAGCCCTGAACCTGGTGGCTGGCTTTCTCTCTCTTGTCTCTTTCTGGTCAAACTGAAAAATAATAACAAATAATTCTTAAAATTTTTTTTAAACAAACTTTTTTAGAAGTTTGAAAATATCCAATTTAACTTGGATTTGTTTGGTCAAAAAAATAATGCATAAGCCCTGTGTTCAGGCTACTCTCTAATTCTTTTGACAGCATATGGGAAAATTTAGCTAAACTTGATCCAAATGCCTAGCATGCCATGAGATGACAGGTTATTACATCCTCTCTAAAGGCATAAATAAGCATAAAAGTAGTCTTTCGTTGGAGTTTATAACTGAGAATACTTTAAGACACCTTGCACGGTGTTGGCACATGGTAAATGCCCAGTAAATGTTATTAGCAAGGCTTACCCTTACTGGTATCTTCTTTGATTAGCAGATATTCAGCCTTGATAACAGCTGTTTTCCATCTCAATCCAGCAGTTTGAACTATCTAGCCAAGAGTACTAAAGCCTACAGTTGTAGTCCCTGAGAATACAGAAAACATTATCAGGCTCTTACAACTGTTTATTCCCGCTATTTGTCAGGCTTTCCCAGCAGTAGCTTCGCCGTCCTGGATACAGAAATAGTCCTTAAATTCCTGACCCAGAATCTGGGGTTCACTGGTACATGGTACCATCTCTGTTCTTTGTGTTAAGAATCCAGTTCAGTCAGCTTTGGCCTGAGAGCTGCTCCTATCCCAGTCAAAGGTTTGCTTTAGTTTCTAGTTCCTCAATTTATAATCGCTGACCTACGACTTTTGAACTTATTCTGCCACTCAGCTCCCCACCTTTGTTGTTAAAAAATAAATCATAGACCTGATGTTCTGCCCACAACCAGACCAGCTAAACCTTAACTGAAACTTGCTAAGTCATAACATACATAGTTATTACTGAAACATTGTACAAGAATTTCATTCATCCATGAAGGTATTAACATTTTGAGTAAAGTTTCAACCAGATTTGATCTAAATTTCCTTTATTTAAATATAAAATTGAGTAAACCAGGACCCTCAACTAAAAATCACATTTTTTCGTATGTCAGTTCATGGCCGCACTCCGTACAAGTTTTCCGGTACGTATCATCTTCTAGGTTTTCTTCTGGTCCATATTCATGTTGATGAGTAATCATTTCCCTTTTCCACACACTGCTTCTTACTGCTCGCCGTAATTCTAAGAAAAAAATAAAAGTTTGTCAGTGGTGTTTTTCAGCGGAATCCAGTAATTCATCAGGCTTTCAGCCACCTGTGCGCACACACATTGGGTAGTATTTAAATCATATATAGTTTACCTTAACTTTAAAATGGAAATCAAAGTTGATTATTATATGAACTCAGCAAGAACATTCATACCTCACCAGCTTGGTCTGTAACATGCAAGTCGTTGGAGTAATATGAAATGGGAGATTCAGACATGGGTATATGTGGGTTAGAAGTTCAGCAAAAGATGACCAAATTCGAAGTGAGATGTGTATCAGAACAGGGATGTGCAGGTACGTTTGACTTGGGAAGACAAGATGCCACCGTTGGGGAGTCCACTGAGATCACTAAGTAAGGGAGTGGTTTTCAGTTCTGTGTTTTGAGTCTAGAACTACCAGAAGAGCCGACTCAAGCTTTGTTTGCAAGAAAACTACAAAGCCAAGGACTCTTTTTTTTTTTTCCCCGAGATATTTTTGCGATAGGGTGCATACAAACGCCAGAAAGACAGACAGAAATCACTCCCAAGGGGGGATGGCCACACCACAATCCCTTCTCTACTCTCCTGGGATTCTGGGCATGCACGTACACACAGCCAGCATGAGTTTCAAGCCGCTGGGTCTGGCACTCAAACCACAGTTGGCCAAGTGGGAGTCTGGCACCTTAACCACTACACTATCTGCTGGCCCCAAGTCAAGAACTCTTAGCACTATCTCATCTATGTTTTATTTTTAAAAACTCATGCAAATTACCTTTAGTCTATGAATGTTCTCTATTTTACAAAACAACAGCATTGTTTTAGGGGAGGGTTGCTAATGATTATTACAAAGTACAACCTAAAAAATAAACAACATTAAGAGCTGAAAAGAACCACTGAGGTTTTATTTTATGTCATTTTATTTTGCAAGTAGAGAAACTAAGCAGAGAGCATGTAGACTCAGGTCATCTTAATTCCAGTGTCTAAGCTCTTTGTGCTACATCATGTTAAAGTCATTTTACAAAGAAAAGAATCCTGTTGGATGCTTTGTAAAATAGCTATGTCAACACCTTTAAAAGCTCACACTACATATCACATACCTTAAGAAACCAAAGCTTAGTGCTAACCAAATGAACAAGCTGGTAACACTAACTCTGTATATTCCTGTTCTCACCAGGAATCCACCCAGCTCATCGCTGTCTGTGCCTGGCTCTGAAAGGGAGAGTATGATAGCTGTATCTTTCATAATCTCAACCATAAAAGTCAACATACTTGTATTCCCACGTGAGGATAAAAGCAAACAGTCTATGTATCAGGCACTGTTGTAAGCACTTTAAATGCACTTAATCCTCAACAACCCTTTGAGGCAGGTACAGCTATCGCCGGATTTCACAGATGAGAAAGCTAAGGCACAGAGAAGTTACAAACTGCCCAAGGCCAGGCTGCTCTTTGATGGCAGAGGTACAGGCTAGCGCAGGTCCGTGTTCCTAACCACAATGCCATGCTTTTTCATACCTCAGTTTGAAAAGAACCTTCTCTGAGACTATTTTCAAGCTTCCCCTTCCTCTACCTATATCTCTAGGTAGGTAGTTTCCAACCTCGAAGAAAATCATGCTCACCCAAACTAATACTTAATTTCTGTCCGTCTCCTCTCTCATTCTGAGAACCGTGATTTTTTCAGTTATATCTGGAATGCTCTTTCTCCCTTTATTATCTGATTTTGCCTTAGCATATTCTCTGCATGAAAGATGAACGATGGATGATGTGCTGACCAGAACTGTCCAGACGCCTCCTGCTTTCAGATTTCCCTTTAGTGTTCGAGTTCTATTAATGGTACCTGCTTCTCAAAACTGTTCTCCTGTAGGGAGTCCTGGCCACTTTCCTTGCTACCTCACTGAGAAAATCCCTCACAGTTTAACTGCAGCCCAATCAGAGCTAACTTCCCTGCCTAATTTGAGCCTTTCATGTAGGAGGGCGGGGCAGGAAGAGGTAAGAGAACTCTAGGAGAGGACATGGAGCAGAAGTCGTTTTTCCTAGCCCTTGAAGCTCAGGTTTACACTGACTTTCCTTCCATCAGCTCATGTACCAAGCTACTGATAGATAATGACAAGAATAAAGCTATTGCCTGTATTATAAAACATCCTAGAAAAACTTGCTAGCTAGAAATAAGGAAGCATTAAAAACTGACTGACTTTTATCTTGGCCCTCTTTCCCTTTCTCAGTAATCCAGCCCTAAAGCCATCAAGTGGAACAAGTAAAGGCGGGGTCCAGAATAGGATGGAGGGAGCCCAAGAAAGGTAGAGGGCTCCCTCTAGAAGAGACCGCAGCAGTGCTGGGAAGTGCAGTCATTTCCACGGGCTTCCACCAAGTCAGTGTATTAGGAATAATGGGAACCAGGCTATCAGATAAGGGGAAAACTGGAATGAACCCTGACATTCTGGATGAGAACTAGATGTACCTAGTTCTAATTCCTCCAGTATAAAAAGAACTTTCTTTGAGATATATACACCTCTCAATGTACACACCTCTATGAACTCAAGGCTTTTTATTTATTTAATATTTGTAAATAAATATATTTATTAGACATGAGAATATAGGAATATCTGTGCTTTGTGCTTGAAACAGGAATGCTTAAAAATAACGGTGATATGTCAAAATGACACAAGCTGTCTTAAAGTCAAGACTCCCACTGGGCCAACTGAGACGATCTGAGCACCAAAATAACCAAGGATAAAAATGAACCGAAAGCCACTGAAAAATAAAAGGGGGGAATGAAACCATATCAATAATAAGTAAATGGGGAAAGGATGTTGTAGAATGCTGACTGCCAACTGGTTAAATGTGGAAGGAATGCTGGTATCAGAAAACAGTTCTTGCAACCATGACACTAAAGGCTAGTTCTGGCAAGAACCATTAGTGGATGGCTGTGAAATCCAGGGCAAAGTGTAAGAAGCAGCAGGAGGCTTACACGATCTTAAACTCACTTTGGCTTATCAAAACAAATCGAAATTACCACCGCCCTTGGGGGCAGATGGATACCGTGTGCCTCCAGATGTGGGCCCTGACAACAGCGCAGCACCTATGTACAATGCCAGACCTGGAACACAGCCTGCATCTAACCAGGAGGAAACAAAAAGGCCACGCATGAGAAGGGCAGGGAAGTGAAGAGGCTTTTCTTTAAAAATGTCTGTGCTGTAAAAGACAAAGTTTGTGCCAATACCCCAGAATAAATGAGTTTAAAATGACTAAGAACATGATCCTAGATTGGATGTAACCAAAGTATTGTTACTAACCAATGTTAAATCTACTAGTCAAAAAAAATATTTGGGGGACCAGCAGATGGTGTAAATGATTACATTGCTGGACTCCCACATAGTCAACTGTGGTTCAAGTCCTTTGAGTCCTGGACCCGGCAGCTTAAATTCACACTGGGTGCATGTGTATGCATGCCCAAAATCCTGAGAGAGAATGGAGGAGAAGGGATTATGGCATGGCCATACCCCTCCCCAGGGGTGAGGGGGTAATTTTTCGCTTTCTGTCTCTCTGGAGAGCAGACACATCCTATAGCAAAAATCTCTCTTTTAAAAAAAAAAGGTTTTGGGAACCAGCAGTTAGCGTAATGGCTATGTCGCTGGACTCCCACGTAGTCGACCGCGGTTCGCGGCCCAGACCCGGTGGCTTAAAACTCATGCCGGGCGCGCGTGCGTGCGTGCCCAAGATCCCGAGAGGAGTATGGAGAAGGGATTGCAGCGTGACCATCCCCGCTGGGGGGTGATTTCTTGCTTTCTGTCTCTATGTCTGTCTGTCTGTCTGGCAAGCACACACGCCCTATAGCAAAAACTTCTCCAAAAAAAAAAAAGTTTTTTGGTTATATAAAAAATATCCCTACTAAGGATATAGGCTGTACGTAGTATTCAGGGGTAAAGGGTGGTGGTGATGTATGCAACTTAAATGGTTCAGAGAAAAAAAATAGTGTATGTGTTATATACAGAGAGTACACAATAATGCAAATGGCACGGAGCATTAACAAGTTTCACTGAGTAAAGAGTATATCTGGGTGATTCTTTGTACTATTATTAGCCTTGCAATTTTCTGTGAGTTTGAAATTATTTCCAAATAAAGGGTTTTGTTTGTTTGTTTGTTTGTTTTTTTAAATAACATGGGCTCAGTGGAACTTTCCAGAACACTCGGTCAGCAGCTGAGGAGCGGTGGCTGCCCAAGCTGCGCACAGCTCCGCACCTTCCTGCTCCCCCACGCTAGCCTCAGCCTGCTCACCGGCTGTAGAAAATGGTGAAAGAAACGACTTACTGTGATGTTTTGGGGGTCAAACCCAATGCTACCCAGGAAGGATTGAAGAAGGCTTACAGGAAACTGGCCTTGAAGTACCACCCTGATAAGAATCCAAATGAAGGTGAGAAGTTTGAACAGATTTCTCAAGCTTATGAAGTTCTCTCTGATGCGAAGGGAATTATATGACAAAGAAGGAGAGCAGGCAATTAAAGAGGGTAGAGCGGGTGGTGGCTTTGGCTCCCCTATAGACATCTTTGATATGTTTGGAGGAGGAGGAAGGATGCAGAGAGAAAGAGGTAAAAATGTTGTACATCAGCTGTCGATAATCTTAGATTTACATAATGGTGCAACAAGAAAACTGGCCCTGCAAAAGAACGTGATTGAAAAATGTGAAGGCCGAGGTGGTAAGAAAGGAGCAGTAGAGTGCCGTCCCAATTGCCAAGGTACTGGAATACAAATAAGAATTCATCAGATAGGACCTGGAATGGTTCAGCAAATTCAGTCTGTATGCATGGAGTGCCAAGGCCATGGAGAGGGGATCAGTCCTAAAGATGGATGTAAAAGTTGCAATGGAAGGAAGATAGTTCAAGAGAAAATGATTCTAGAAGTGCATATTGACAAAGGCATGGAAGATGGCCAGAAGATAACATTCCATGGTGAAGGAGACCAAGAACCAGGACCGGAGCCAAGAGATATTATCATTGTACTAGATCAGAAAGATCATGCTGTTTTTACTCGGCGAGGAGAAGACCTTTTCATGTGTATGGACATGCAGCTGGTTGAAGCATTGTGTGGCTTCAAGAAGCCAATTTCCACTCTTGACAACCAAACCATTGTCATCATATCTCAACCAGGTCAGATTGTCAAGCATGGAGATATCAAGTGTGTGTTAAATGAAGGCAGGCCAATTTATTGTAGACCATATGAAAAATGTCACCTAATCATTGAGTCTAAGGTAAACTTCCTGAGAATGGCTTTCTGTCTCCTGATAAACTCTCTTTGCTGGAAAAACTTCTACCTGAAAGGAAGGAAACAGAAGAGACTGATGAAATGGACCAGGTAGAATTGGTGGACTTTGATCCAAATCCATTGTATCAAAGACAGCATGATTACAGTGGAGAAGCATCATCCACGAGGTGGTGTTCAGTGCCAAACCTCTTAATGGGGCCAGTAAATAACACTGCTGGCACTTTATATGCAGTAGTGAATGAGTGAAGGACTGTAATCATGATATGCTCACTACTTGCTATTGTTTTTGTTTTAATATTCATCTATAATAGTGTTTTAAACAGTTAAATGAAAAACAAATGCAAATATAAAAGCTGAAAAAAAAACATGGGCTCATTACTGTCTAAATTTGAAACAATTAGACAATCAAAAAGAATAATGATGGAAATGAGCTGTAACACAGTAATTAAGAATAAGAATCCAAGAGTCCAACTGATGCTAAACAAGTCAGTTTTTAAAAGAAGCAAAGCTCTGGGGGCCAGCAGGTGGCCTGGTGGTTAAGGAACTGGATTCCCACATAGCTGACCATGGTTTGAGTCTCAAACTTGGTGGCTTGCTTTCTCACTCCCTACCACCCCCAACCCCCCCGTCTCTCTCTCTCTGGTGAGTGCACATGCCCTGTAGGAAACTAAAAATAATGATAAATGATAAATATTTTTAAAAGGAAGAAAAGTTCTTCTTCACAAAAGAAATAAAATAAAAACTGTAAGAAAGAATGACAGGAATAGAAAATTGTGAGAAAGAGAAACTCATGGATACAGATCATGCTTTGCTCTGCTAAAAGTTCTGCCTTCTACAATTTGTGATGCCTTTGGACTTCCCAGTCATCAGAATCAGATTTCGACCACTGAAGACCCTCTGCCCAGACTTCACCCTCCTGCTCCCCAGTCTAGCCAAGAGTCAGGATAAGCCTATCAGCTGCCATCTATATCTGAGTTCCTTGCAGGCCCATTCAGGGATTTTGACCACCAAAGATCCTCTGCCCAGAATTCAGCCTCCTGCTTCCCAGTCTAGCCAGCAGCTAGGTGTGCAAAGGGAGGGGAATGGTTCTGTTTACAGACTGCAGATCACCTCTTTCTGCATTCCTCTGATTGCTCAGATTTAACTCCAAAAAATAGGAAAAAAACGTATAGTCCATCAGATGACCAGAAACCACCACAGAGGTACAAAAAATATGAGAAACCAAGAAAATATGTCTCCTCTAAAGAAAAATAATAACTCCTCTTCTTCCACAAAGAATACAAAAGAACTCATGGAAATGTCAGATAAAGAACTTAAAATATTCATAGTGACAAAGCTAACAGAGATGCAAGAGAATAGAATCAACAAACTCCAGAAGATGCAGGAGAAAAGAGACACTGAGTTCCAAGAAGTGAGAAAGTTACTCGCAAGATCTGAAAGAGGAGATACACATCATAAAACAGAATCAAACTGAATTGTTAGAGATGAAGGCTGTAATATAGGAAATCAAAAATTCCGTTGAAAATATCAAAAGCAGATTAGATCATGCAGATCAAATCTCAGATGTAGAAGACAGAACCTCTGACTTAGAGAAACACACCAAAAAGACTGAGAAAATAACAACAACAAAAAAAAATGAGAATAGCATACCAGTAATACTAGATACCATTAAATGCCCAAACATCCGGATTATTGGTATCCCAGAAGGTGAAGAAACTAATAAGGGCATTGATAATCTATTCCATGAAATCCTGGAAGAAAACTCCAAACCTAAAGAGGCACTCGAATATCCAGACCCAAGAAATACAAAGGACCCCACATAGAATCAATCCAAGAAGATCTTCCCTGAGGGAGAACCAGTATGTAGTTGACCGCGGTTCACATCCCAGACCCGGTGGCTTAAAACTCATGCTGGGCGCATGCGCGTGCATGCCCAAGATCCCAAGAGGAGAATGGAGGAGAAGGGATTGCGGCAGGGCCATCCCCCCTGGGGGGTGATTTCTGGCTTTCTGTCTCTCTGTCTCTCTCTGTCTGTCTGGCAAGCGCACACGCCCTGTAGCAAAAAACTCAAAGAAAAAAAAAAGATCTTCCTTGAGCCGCATCATAGCCAGATTGACCAAAAACCACAGACAGAGACAAGATACTAAAATTGGCAAGAGAGAAACATCAAATTACTTTCAAAGGATATCCCACAAGACTAATGTTGGACCTCCCATCAGAAACAATGCAAGCAAGGAAAGAATGGGAAAATATATTCAAAGTGTTAAGTGAAAAACAATTTCAACCAAGAATACTATACCCAGCAAAATTATCTTTCATATGGGAAAAAAAGACTAAAATATTCTCAGATAAACAAAACCTGAAAAAATTTACCAGTACCAGACCAGCTCTCCAAGAATTTCTGCAAAGAGTGCAATACCAGGAAAACTAAAGTCGAACACACAGAAATAAGAGTACGAGAAACAACCAAGAGAATGGCCAGCCTAATGGTAGGGACAAGTTCGGAGTTGAATGTTAACTTCCAGAGTTTAAATGGAAAGATCAGACCACAGTAACACTGCAAATTCAGTAGAAGAGAGATTAATTACGTGAATCTAAACTAGTGAAATACAATTTTTTTTTTTTTTATGGAGAGGTTTTTGCTATAGGGTGCATGCGCTTGCCAGAAAGACAGAGACAGAAAGCAAGAAATCACTCCCCCCCCCCCCACCCCCAAGTGGGATGGCTACGCCACAATCCTCTCTCCTCCATTCTCCTCTTGGGATCTTGGGTGGGCACACATGCACACACGCCCAGCGTGAGCTTAAGCCTCTGGGTCCGAGAATCGAATCACAGTCAACTACATGAGAGTCCAGTGACGTAGCCATTACGCCATCTGCTGGTCCTGAATTTCTTTACTTTAGACTAAAACATTACTGATTTTCTGCTATGCTTTGATTTCCATATTTAAGGATTTTGTCTTCTCTTGAACTGTTGACAGGTTCATCTACCTACTATTTGAACTGAATCCTAACCTTTCTCCTGGCTTTAAGTTTTAAACAAATTTCTCTTAACATTTTTTTATTTTGATCTATTAAACTAAAACTTCTTTTTGAAATTAAAAAATGCATTATAAATACCTATTAATACCTGCTTAATGGCTGCAGTAAGCTATATAGCCTCAGCCAGATGCTAGTTTAGAGTATGTTCACTTAACCCACTGAGGTTTACACCTAAAGTCAGACATGCATTCATAAATATCAGCTATGCGTGCTATTGAAAGTCTTTAAATTAATTAAGATCTTTATTGAATCAATAAAATGGGAAAAAAAAGAAGAAGAAAGACATGGAAAACAAATGTACATACCAGACAGTGTGGGAGAAGGTGGGGAGTTGGCAGAGGGTGAGAGGTAGGGAGTCAAGGGAGGTAAAAAAGAAGCAAAATATGTAAGAAACAAGAAACAGAAAATTATGTGCTGTTGATAACATGTATGGAAATATCCTTGATTGAGTCAATATACAATTTTTACAGATGGAAAATCTCATTTTGTATACTGTATTGATGTACAGTGAATGGCAAGAAAGAAAGGGAGAGAGAGAGAAAAAAGAAAGAAAGAAATAGAAGTAGAAAATCGCCATTTATATCTACCCCGATAAAAATGAACTCAGGCAAGACTCATCCCTGTGCTGAAACTTTTGAGAGAAGTGAAGGAATGAGATATTCACATACAAGGGGACTCAAAAAGTTCATGAAACATGATATGAGCTCATTTTTTTTGGGGGGGGGGGGCACTGAAATCCAAGCATCATTTTTAAATAGTATACGTTTTCCATGAACTTAATGAAGATCCCCTTATAGTTCATATTTATCAATTACGAAGAGAAAGGGAGACCTCTACAAAGGGAAAGTCTGGCACACGCCACCTTAGTGAGCAAACTGAGTCACTCCCCTCAAGGATAACTGGTACCATGTGTCTCCTGTGGTGTACACGGACATAACACCTATGAGTATCCCTGCAAAAAGTGTTAGACTCAAATCTATTCATGAGAAACCAAGCTGCCAGCAAATCCCAATGCACAACAGCTGGTCTGGACATCAAAAATGTCAATGCCATGAAGAATAAAAAGGCCAAGAGCCTGGATTAAAAGACACCACTTACACATGATCCTGGATCCAACAATTGAAAAAGTAACAGACACAGAAACAACTGGTGAGTGGTAGGTAAATCCAGAGCACACACTAGACAACTGCACCGCGTGAGTGTGAGAATCATGTTTTAGTTGCAGTTTTTCTTTCAAGTTATATTCGGCTTTCCCTTTCTCAGTAGAGGTTCCTGGTAGAGGTTCCTCTTCTAAAGAAAGGAAAATAAATTAATCTTCATTATTTGTTATCACCTTATTTGTAGAAAGGAGGCACGTAAACCCAAAGTGTTCTGTATATTTGCACAAAATCGAAATTCTTATCCAACAGCAAGGGCAACACAGACTGCATGCTTTGAGATCTAGTTACACGGAGCAGCACGATGCCATCATTATACTCTGCCTCCTGGATCTAAGAGACCTGTGACAAACCTCGTCTATTTGTATGTGTCTAACTTAGTCTGTTTACACTTCAATTTTCTGTAGTAAGATCAATTCTCAAACTGAGAAAGCAGATCACATTCTAAAATCAGTTAAATGTAATCTCTTACCTTTCCATAAAGGAGTAAACTTTGTGTCGGCTTCTGTGTGGATCAAAATCAGAAGACCAAGAGACACCAGGTTCCAGTTTCTTTTCAACTAAAAACTTTTGACTTGCTTTTATTCCTCTCTGTTCTGAGCCTTCAGAGTAAACTGCATAGTAAGGTCCTTGTTCCTAATCTCTACAGTGACTCCTCCACTCTCAGCCCTTTGTGGCCTAGTCAGGACAGGAACATATCCACCAACCTCTAAAGTAAATCGACAAGAAGAAGGCGTAATTAAAGACAGCACTGACCTCACTACACACGAAAGACCAGAAAACAGTAAGTAGTGGTTACAGAACACAGAGAACTCAGGTACTCACAGGCAAGGCAGGGACACATTCTTATTTGTAGAGACTTGGAAAATACACCACTCATATAACCACTTGGAAAAATTCAAAAGTGAAGCTTCATTCAAACAAGAAATGAACTGAAATAAACCAGTCCTAAGATTTCTAACTCTGGGCAAGCAGACAGTGTAGTGATTAAGATACTGGACTCCCACATGGTTGACCACGGTTTGAGCCCCTGACCTGGCAGCTTGAAACTCATGCCAGGCACATATGCATGCATGACCAAAATCCCAAGAGGAGCATGGAGAAGGGACTGCAATGTGGCCATCCCCCTTGGGGAGTGGTTTCTCACTTTCTGTCTCTTGCAAGTGCATGCACTCTATAGCAAAAATCTCTCTTTTAAAAAGAGAGGTCTATCTCTATGAAAAACTTTAGGGTAGTGGTTAATAGGTAGTGTAGTAGTTAAGGTGCTGGACTCCCACGTGGCCAATCATAGTTTGAGTCCTGGACCTGGTGGCTTGAAAAATCACATCAGACGTGTGTGCATGCTTGTCCAAAATCCTAAAAGAAGAACAGAATGGAGAAAGGATTGCAGCATGAACATCCCCCCCCCTCCCGCCCCCGGGGGGTGAATTCTCACTTCAAAAAGTTCATGGAAAAGTAAATTAAAGTATGAGTTTATTTTGATGTAAAATAGTACTTTAGAATATATTTCACTGAATTTTTAAAAGACCCCTCCTTACGTGCTTAATAGAATTTTTATAGAGAAAAAAATATATAAGATGAAACAGATGTCATAATCCTTTATTTTGCTATTCAAATTATAGGAATTTAGTTGCCATTAGGTGACAACTTGACCAAACAAAATTAGTGCCTATGTTTTTGTAGGTACTCTTACTAAACTTGTACCTACATTCTTAGGTACAAAATTAGTATCTATGAAAAAAATTTCAGGTAGTCCTCCTTTTTTAACTTCACCACTTCACAAATTCAAGTTTCTAATTAATGCTTATTTCCTTATCCACATGTTCAAAATGCCATTCAGAAAGTAGTTTAAGGAGGCAGTGAAGGAGAGCTGAGGTGATTTCAGATAGCTGGGGTTAAGAAAAACCCTAGGCTAGTATGTAAGTTATCTGTAACTGTGCCCTCCTTCTTCATACTCCTTAAAATGCCTTTTCACTACTTTCTTTATCCTTCAAGGTTTCCCCTTGCTGTTAGAAGAGAGGAAGGGGTAGTGTAGAACATGGAAAAGATTTTAAAGAAAAGGGTCACATTAAAAGAAGTCTTTCCAAAACCTCTCAGTCTGTCCTCGCAGGTACCATTGAGGGCCGTCACACAGCAGTGGCTTATTTTGGGAAGAATCGTCAGTGAAATGCTCTTAGATGACCTCGTCTGCTATGGTAAACTTCTCCACAAAGCCACAAATGTGTGCTTACCTTTGATCCAGGAATGGATAAGTATACTTTATATAAAGATGCATATAAAGATGTTTACCATGGAGTTGTTTAATAAACTTTATAAATATCCAATACTGTTTCCACTTTTATTTTAAAAATATTTAAAGGTCTACACATAGAAAAGAACTTAGAAGAATGAACAGTGAAGGGCTGATTAGTAAAGATTGTCTCTGAACACAGGATAGGCGTTCCTTGTAGTTTTCTAACTTTTTTGCACTGTATCTGAATTACTCTTCTTCTTTTTTTTTTTTTTTTGGAGAGGTTTTTCGCTATAGGGCTCGTGCGCTCGCCAGACAGAGAGAGAGAGAGACATAGAGACAGAAAGTGAGAAATCACCCCCCCAGGGGGGATGGTCACGCCGCAATCCCTTCTCCTCCATTCTCCTCTTGGGATCTTGGGCACGCACGCACACGCGCCCGGCGTGAGTTTTAAGCCACCGGGTCCGGGACGCAAACCACGGTCGACTAAGTGGAAGTCCAGCGACATAGCCATTACACTAACTGCTGGTTCCCATGAATTACTCTTCTAATGAAAAGGAAAACTCACATTTTTAAAGAAATTTGAGCTATCCCACTGACCTTCCAAAACCTTCTAAATCCCAAGAACATAAACAAAACTATTATGGCTAAGGCATTCATTTTAAATGGATCAATTTAGTGTACAGACATAACCCAATACATTAATATATACAAATACATGCTACCTACACACACTTTACCCTACACTGGAACGCTATCTGATGACTGCATAAAGAACACTTGTATTCATTTTCAAGACTTGTTTTTCTTAGGGATTCTTTCATAGGGCAGAACGTGTCTTTGCACTCCTCCAGCACCCTCTGTCCACCACTATCACAGTATCTATCACAATGTTATGACTAAGTTTCTCATCTGACAAACGGTGACTCCAGCATCTATGTTAGTTCAGTGCCTGAGCACAGCTGATACTTTATAAATACTGGATGCACTGATGGGTGGATGAACAGATAGACATAAATATGTACAAACATGATGGACACGTGGACAAATGAACGAGAGCCAAAAGGATAAGGGCATGGAGAGCTACGTGCAGAGACAGATGCATGGATGGAGGAATGACTATACAAATGACGGCGTTAAGTCAGGAAAGCCACGTTCCAGTCCAAACTCTGCCAATAACCAGCTCTGTGACAAGTCACTCCACCTTTCTGGTCTTTCAGTTATTATGAAATAAAAACAATTAAGACAAGCTGACATCGGAAAGTTCTAGCTGTTAAGTTATAAGACTAAGAGTTAGGGCACAATTTTTTCTTTTTCATTTTAAGCAATTAAGAGAGGTTTGTTGGTGAGTATTTGTTCTGTTTTTTCTTTTTTTTTTTTAATGTTTATGTATTCTGAGTGACAGAGATACAGCACCCTTGGCAGGGTCTTGACACCATGACACACTCCCAGCTTCAGCCAACCTGAATCATGAGCACATGTTTCTCCAGAAACAAACCAGTCACCTTTCCATGTGGGTCTACTTTGCAGAGTGTCAACGGCTTACCAATGTGCCACCATATGGCCTGGGTATCTGTTTTTTTTTATACCATTGATCATATTTACTGATGCGAATTTTTGATTGGGGATACCGTCCCCTATCCTAACACTGTTCATATATAAAAATATGACTCACTTGAACATGATGGCTCACAGCCTTTTTAAAAATGCAGTATTATGGGACCAGCAGATGGTGTAATATTTATGTCACTGGACTCTCACACAGTTGACCGCAGTTCAAGTCCTGGACCTGATGGCTTAAAATTCATACCAGGCGTGTTTGCATGTGTGCCCAGGGTCCAAAGAGGAGAATGGGATAGAAGGGACTGCAGAGTGGCCATCCCCTGTGAAGAGCGATTTCTCACTTTCTGTCTGTCTCTGTCTTACTCTCTGCCAAGTACACGCACCTCATAGCAAAAATGTCTCTCAAAAAAATTAAAAAGAAAGAAAGAAATGCAGGTGAGGTTTGGACTGAGCCTCAAACATCTCCTACTGAGGACAAACTTAAGAGACATTTTTTTCTCAACCAAAGGAAAAACATTTTCCAATCTATTAGTGACATTATATTTTTAAACAGGAAAGTGGTAATAACAATCCTTCATGATATAAAATGTGGTCACTCACCTTTTACTTTTTTATCAAACTTTTTCTGTTTCATTTTTTCTCGGTTTTCCTGTCGAACTTCCTTTGCTTCCTCTAAAGCTTCCTGACTACCCCAAACTTCAAGAGACCTTTTCACAATCTACAATGCAGAATCCATATTTAAATTGGTTGATATGGAATTGTAAAACATTAGTTATAATTATCAAACTCATAGGTGCCCGAGAATGGCCTAAGTCAAGTATAAGTTTAAAAATACAGGTTGAGGGAACCAGCAGTTAGCGTAATGGCTATGTCGCTGGACTCCCACGTAGTCGACCGCGGTTCGCGTCTTGGACCCGGTGGCTTACAACTCACGCCGGGCGCGTGTGCGTGCGTGCCCAAGATCCCGAGAGGAGAATGGAGGAGAAGGGATTGTGGCGTGACCATCCCCTCTGGGGGGTGATTTCTCGCTTTCTGTCTCTATGTCTCTCTCTGTCTGTCTGGCGAGCGCACGCGCCCTATAGCGAAAAACCTCTCCAAAAATACAGGTTGAGTATCCCTTATCTGAAATGCTTGGGACCATAATTAATTCAAATTTTGGAATATCTGCATGTACATTAAGAGTTATTATGGGAATGGAACCCAAGTCTAAATATGAAATTTGTATGTTTCATATACACCTCATACATGTAGCCCACAGGTAATTTTATACAATATTTTCGTATTGCAGCATTTTGTCTCCAACCTGTCACATGAGGTCAGGTGTGGAATTTCCTACTTGTAACCTCATGTTGGCACTAAAAAATTTCAGATTTTAGAGCATTTTAGATTTTCAGATTAAGGATACTCAACCTGACTTATTTGAAGTTAAAATATTTTAAACATGAGTGATAATTTGGATAAACATCTACCTAAACCTATGAAACCTGTAAATGTGGACTGAATTAGGTCATAAATAGAACAGCTGCCCTTTGTATTACTGTCACAGAAATCAACACAAGCACATGTGGTCAGCGGGCTTGATGAGTTTTGCTAGACTCACCAAAGACAAAGTTTATTGCCACATTAGTCACATCAAACATGAATATGAAGTCATCTCCAAGGATCTCTGATGACTACCATGCATCTCCTCTTGGATCAGTAATCATTTCCATCAACTTAATCTACTTCTGATCTATAGAATACACATTTAAAAAAAAAAAAAAAAAAAAAAAAAAAACACTGGTGCACAGGAGCCGCAGGTGGCATGGTGGTTAAGGTGCTAGAGTCCCACCATGGCCAGCCAGGGTTAGAGTCCCGGACCCAATGGTTTGAAAGTCACACCAGGCACATCTGTGTGCATTCCAAAAATCCCAAGAGGAGAATGGAGAAGAACGGACTGTGGCATGGCCACCGCCTCCACTGCTCAGGATTGGGGATTTCTCACTTTCCCTCTATGTCTCTGATGACCATTCATGCCCTATGGCAAAAACCTTAAAAAAAAAATTAGGTACTTAAATGACCTAAAAAGCTTTCATTCTAGTTTTACAAACTTTCGATTATTATATACAGTTATTGTTTATAATATTTACTTACATTTTAAAGGATAACTTACTAAGAACTATGCTCATGATGAGGCCAGCAAGTGGCATGTGATTAAGGTGTTGGAATTCCACATAGCTAACCACAGTTCAAGTCCTGGACCTGGCGATTTGCCTGCTTTGCACATTCTCTCTCTCTGTCTCTCTTTCTCTGTTGAGTGCATGGGCCTTATTGCAAATTTAAAATAATAACAAATAATAAATAAAATAAATAATTATCTTTAAAAATAAATAAATAAATTGCGCTCATCATACCTTTCACAATGTGTGAAGGGGACCAAAATGTCAAGCAGTGTAGCTAAATTCAAATTTCTTAACACAGTAAGATGATACACTTTCATTTCATAAACATAAGATATCACATTTTCCATGATTTAACATATCTAAAAATGCTGCATCACCAGCGTGCTTAATGGTACTTTAACAATTTAGAGTTAAGAAGTTCAGAAAAATTGGACTCAAAATGTAAAGAAGGTGGGGACCAGCAGTTAGCATAATGACTATGTCGCTGGACTCCCATGTAGTCGACTGCGGTTCAAGTCCTGGACCCGGTGGCTTAAACTCATGCCAGGCACCTGTGCATGTGTGCCCAAGATCCCGAGAGGAGAATGGAGGAGAAGGGATTGTGGCGTGGCCATCCCCCCAGAGGGTGATTTCTCACTTTCTGTCTCTCTGTCTCTGTCTTTCTGGCGAGCGCATGTGCCCTATAGCAAAAAGTCTCCAAAAAAAAGAAAGAAAAAATGTAAAGGTTAGGAATACCCTAAGTCTTCTGTACCGGCATTTTCCTTTTTGTGTACACGAAAGCATGATAAATGACACAAATGTATAATAAAATTTAATGGCACTGTTTCAGCAAATATAAAAGAACCAAGTGATAAGAAAACGAGTCAGTTTAACTAGCATTTTTCAGTTTCATCAGGATCTCTGAAAACAAACTGGAGCATAAGTAGTGACTCTTCTGACAGTCTTATATTTAATAAATTTAGTACACATTTTTGTTTCACAGTGTGGTTTCTTAATTTTCTTTGAAGATATGGGTATTTGTAGTGTATTCCCATTCAGACGGTACTCTAAGGCAATACCTACCAGTATTTTAATAAAATGGCACACAAGAATATAATGCAATCATGCACTACATAAGGATGTGTCAGTAAGTGACAGACTACATACACTGTGGTGGTCATAGGAATAGGAGCACACAGGCTTTACCATATAGCCTAGGTGTGTAGTAGGCTGGACCATCTAGATTTGTGTAAGTATACTCTACGCTGGTTGCACAATTACAAAATCACCTAATAACATACTTCTCCAAGCACATCTTCATTTGTTAAGTGACATGTAACTGTACCTATACCACTGTGAGGTAAAGACAGTAAGCTGGTTAAGCTCAAGGCAATGGAATTGGGTGTATGCAGCTTGCAATGAAGAGGATAATGATCTTGACACACCTATAACCAATAGTAGCAAGAGGAGTTGAAATCTGCTCAGAGAGATACTAGTTTCATGGAAACTTGATTGTATTCCAGATGGGCAGATTGTACTCCAGATGTACAGTTAGATTTCAGGCATTTATGAAAGTTTTAAGTTTTTCTTTTTCTTTCTTTCTTTTTTTTGAGGGGGGAGGGGGTATGGGAGCAACTTTTCTTAGTTTCTAAATTGTATTCCCAGCATCACCCAATAGTAACATATTTGTTCAAAGCACCAGGCTGGAAAGCAAACTAAGAAAACATGTTACTAAGTGTCATGTATGACTGTGACTCATAAGCAGAACAAGAAAAGGATCTTTTCACTCTCTGTAAGCAAAAGCTGAACTATAACTAATTTGTTGCTAAAACTTCATTGAACCAGAATTTAAAGGAAATGAATACAACTTATTAGAGACCTGTAATTTTAAGTAGAGTTTCATATCACCCCATTGTGCATGATGAGGATTCTTCTTCACAATAAATTTAAGAGCCGGTTCTCTTTTTTCTAAGTCACAGTCTTTCAGAAGGTATTCCTGTTTTGCTTCTGTTTTGGTTATAAGTTTGTGTTTTTCATCAGGGTCTCTGAAAACAAATTAAGTTTATTACATAAATCAGTTATTTTAAATAAACTAAGTTTCCAAACAGCCCTGCAACCAAGAGGCATGTACAACAAAAGAGATATATAAAATATTTTTCTGCAACTCTCATGGTTAAATTAGCAGCATAAAAATTTTAACAGAGTACCAGCCCCATAGCAGAGCACTGTGTTATACACAGTGAGCCAGGTCCTACATGATGAAACACAGTTCAAATCCCAGCCACAGTGGCTTAAAAAATATGTCAGGCATATGTGTTTGCATGCCCAAAATCATACTACAATGGAGAGATGTAGAAAAAAATGATTGCATGTGACCATGCCCCATTGAGGGGTAATTTTTCTCCCCACTTCCCTATTGGCAAGCACATGTGTTCTCCAGCAATTCAAAAGAAAAAAAAGTGAACAAAAAAAAGCCAACAGAAAAATAACTTTTTTCAAAAGAATTATTTAATTTTATTATCTTTTTTTTTTTCTTTTAATTTGACCAGAGAGAGAGAGAGAGAAAGTGAGAAAGCAAGTTGCCAGCTTCAGGACTCAAACTGTGTTTGGCCATGTGGGAGGCCAGCACCTTAACTACTATGCCAGCTGCTGGCCCCCAAATATTTTTTACTGTTTCTAAAAATTTATTGGGGTGTCGGAAAAGTCATGTTTTTCATAGGTCATTTATTTATATTAAGAACAAATCTCAATGTCATATTACCCATTTTGTTCAATAACCTTTTGCCATCTTTCAGTGAGCTTCAAAATCTCTTGTTTACAGAAGGACCTATCTTTGTCAGCAAAAAACTAAACAAGGTACTGATTTACAGCCTCGTGTGAACTGAATGTTATGCCACACAGGGAATTTTGAAGAGAGTGAAACGAATGGAAGTCTGACGGAGCAAGCTCAGGCAAGTATAAGTATGATGGGTGTGGCAACACATCCCACCCAAGCTCCGTAATTTTTGACAGGTGATCAACTTGTGTGTAATCTCGTGTTGTTGTGATGGCACACAACTCCTTTACGACAGTGAGCTCTGGACGTTTCTGGATGATGGATTCATTCCAACTGTCCAACTGCTGACAGTACATGTTTGAACTGATTGTTTGGTTCCTTGGTAGGAGCTTAGAACACATGACACCTTTAAAATCCTGCCACACTGAGAACATAACCTTCCTCTGATGAATGTCTGCTTTTGATGTCATTTGAGGCAAATTAACATGTCGGGATCAAGACCATTTGCGCACCACATTGTTGTAAACAATCCACTTTTCGTCACCAGTTATCAGTTGCTTCAAAAAAGGATTGTTTTCCTCCTGTTTAATGAGCACATCACAGATGTTTACACGTGCCCTATCAAATGAACTTCTTTGAGTTCATGAGAACCCAAATATCGAGCTTCTTTACATTCCCAGCTTCTTCAGGTGGTTGAATGATTGATGTTCAATGTTTCTGCAATCTCTCATGTCGAGTAACTTGGGTTTGAGTCAATCAATGCAGTTATTTTGTCATCATCAACTTCAGTGGGCCTTCCTGACTGAGGCGCGTCGTTGAGATCAAAATCACCAGCACAGACTTTCATGAACCATTGTTGGAACTGACATTTGGAGAGCACTGTCACTGTCAACTCTACACAGCTTTTTACAAGCTTGATGCACATTCTTCCCTTTATGGAAGTAAAACAGTAAAATATAGCGAAAATGCAGTTTGGTCTTCCATCTTCAACTTCCTATATAATATCCAAAACTCAACCAGATCACTTGATTTTATTTTTAGAATGATGCTAAAACTGTCAGCTGTCAAATGACATGCCAATAACTCTAGGTGCAAATGACTCTAGTACTTCCAAAAATGAACTAGCATTATCTTTTGCAAAAATACGTCACAACTTTTCTGAAAACCCAGTATATATTAGCAGCAAATCCCATGTCATTTAAAATTTAAGAATTTATTTTATTCTTCAATCCTATTCCAGAAAAAATGGAACACTAAAGAGCAGGTACAGGTCAGGGAGGGGAGAAATCAAAGAAATCTTCAGAGGATTTTATTACAAAGCCATAGAACTTAAAATTGGGACTAACTAAGAAAGTTAAATAGAGGCCAGACTGTGACACAACTGAACCTGTTATATACATGGGAAGGTCCTGGGTTTGTGTTCCGTGTCCTCCTTGTGCACACTGGACATGCATGTGCCCGTGATCCAGGCCAGCTGAGACTGGGAGTAGGTCACAGCATGAGGAATGTGTTGAGGGTGCTGTGTCTGTCACTATCTATCTCTGCTTCTCATGTAGGAAGTAAATAAACAAACTTGGGCAAAATGGAAACCACAGCAAATACAGGAAACACCCAAATAAAAATCATAGTATCAAATCCAAATAGATGTAACTGCAGTTTTGCTTTAAACCTACACACATTAAGTTTTAGCAATTGAGAACACCGTCGGAAATAAAATAGGTACCTGCAGTTATCGCAAGTTGCCAGATCAAAGTGGTTCATAAGATAAGAATCCATAAATTCTTTCCCACATTCTTCACATATTGTATAATCAAATTCCATAACGGGTCCTAAAGAAGGAAGATTAAGTCTCTACATTACCTTTTCTGTGACTAGGACAATACATTTTCCTCTATTTTATTGGCTAATCATCATTTTAACTTTTTTAAAAAACAGGTATAACTTTAACTGAAATGTGCATATTTTTGAGTCAGGTCCTCTATTGGTATGAATCAAAGATCTGGACAAAAGTTTACTTTCAAATATATATACTGTAGCAATACTAATCAAAACAGAGAAAATAAATAAATAATGTGGGCTGAATTTAAATGAATCACAGAAGAGGCATAAAATGGAATACTATGTAACCATTAAAAAGCAAGCTCTCAAAGAATATTTCATAGGAAAATGCTCTCAACAGCATTTTTATGAAGGAAAAATGTTACATTCTCCTTCATGTATCAGGGACCAGCAGTTAGCATAATGGCTATGTTGCTGGACTCCCACGTAGTTGACCGCAGTTCAAGTCCTGAACCCAGCAGCTTAAACTCACGCTGGGCGCATGTGCGTGCGTGCCCAAGATCCCAAGAGGAGAAGGGATTGTGGTGTGGCCATACCCCCTGGGGGGTGATTTCTCGCTTTCTGTCTCTCTGTTTCTCTGTCTTTCTGGCGAGCGCACGCGCCCTATAGCGAATACCTCTCAAAAATAAAAAAATTAAATAAATAAATAGCCTCAAAGAAAATATATCAAAATATTAACTGCATTGGGGGACCAGCAGTTAGTGTAATGGCTATGTTGCTGGACTCCCACGTAGTTGACCGTGGTTCGCGTACCAGACCCGGTGGCTTAAAACTCACGCCGGGCATGTGTGCATGCGTGCCCAAGATCCCAAGAGGAGAATGGAGGAGAAGGGATTGCGGTGTGGCCATCCCCCTGGGGGGTGATTTCTCGCTATCTGTCTGTCTCTGTCTGTCTGGCGAGCGCACGCACCCTATAGCAAAAACCTCTCAAAAAAAAAAAAAAAATTAACTGAATTGGGGAGTCATTATTTAATGGGTACAGAGTTACAGTTTAGAATCAAAAAATTCTAGAGACTGATGGTAGTGACAGCTATACATCAGTGAGAATATATTTATTGCCACTGAACTATATACTTAAAAATGGTTAAAATGGTAAAATTTTACGTTATTTATACTGAATTGTCAGAAAAGTCATGACGCGCTTTTTTCTATGCAAAAATGTGTCATGACTTTTCGATGACTAGTATTTTACCACAATTGCACACAGTGCTGTCTGTAATGCACAGGTCAAAACCATATGGGAGGTCCATGTTTCGTTCCCAGTCCAACCTAAAAGGCCATGTGTCTGCACCAACTTAGGGAGGCTGAGGCAGAAGGACTGTGAGCTAGAGGCTGGCTGTACAACACAGCAAGACCTTGTCTAAAAAAGAGCAGGCTGTAGTAAGACACACTAGTCCCAGCTGAGAGGCTGAGATAGGAGGATCGAAACATAAGACTCTGTCTTAAAACTAAAATAAATGAAAGAAAGAAAGAAAGAAAGAAAGAAAAAGAAAGAAAGAAAGAAAGAAAGAAAGAAAGAAGGAAGGAAGGAAGGAAGGAAGGAAGGAAGGAAAGAAAGAAGGAAAGAAAGAAAAAAAGAAAAAAAGGCAGGCCCCTAACCTAGTAACTAAGGGAGCCGTATTCCACATGGCTGACCACAACCCGAATCCCAGCCCCAGTTGCTTGAAAAACATATCAGGCATGTGCGTGTGTGCTCAAAATCCCAACAGGATGGAGAAATGGAAAAGGGATTGTGGCATAACCACACCTTGTTGAGGGGTACTTTCTCCCTTTCTCCGTGTTTGTCTCTGTCTCTCTGTCAAACATACAGACCCTCTAGTAATTAAAAAAAAAAAAATCTAGGTAACTACATTTGCCTACAGTCCTCAAGTACACAATGGATTTAATCTTCTAGATTGAGGGCTCTCAAAGTGTGGTTCTGGAGTCAGCAGCAGCAGCTAGGAACTGATTAGAAACAAATTTTCAGCCCCACCTCAGACTACTAAATTGAAAGACATTCTAGAATTGGGGCCCAGTGATCTGTGTTTTAACACAACTTTCCTAGTGACTTATGAATCACTGTCTAAGACCCTGGAAGTATCTGATAGGCTTTGCTTTACAGACAGCACGGCTTAATGACTAAATAAAGCATCTTAATTTTTCTCTGCAAGGCTGAAGAAACAGACTTTTACAATTAACAAGGAAAAAATGATTTAAAAACTACTGTTAGGTCAGCAGGTGGCATGGAGGTTAAAGTGGCTGGATCCCATATGGCTGACTGTGTGATTGAAGTCCCAGATCTGATGCAACTGTGCGTGCACACCCAAGATCTTGAGAGATTCTAGATTTCTCCTTCTCTTTCTCCGGCGAGCACATGTGCCCTATAGCAAACAAATACGCATTTATTTTTATTTATATATATGTATATATACATGTATTAATCACTCTCCTGACTTCTCCACTAACACAGGTCAGCCACACAAGCAGTACAAATAAGGCCCTGTGTGAAAGCGTCTGACCAAGGGGGCAGACAGGTCACAATGCAGCCCGTGACGACTTACTAAGCCATGAACTCAGGCCAGGCTATGCTGGCCCAGAGAAAGGGGACCTTTTTCTGATTTGTCAAAGAGAACATCTTTTCGGATTTACATGAATTCATTACCAGAGTTCCAGCTGCAAGCAGCAGCATAGTATTAACACACGAAAAGAGAGATGGCACCTGCCACATGTACACCTTAGTCAGACAGCAAAGACTACACTGGGTTCTCAAGACATGTTTGCTCAATGTCCTATTAAATGCAACCCTAGGCTTTATAGCCTATGGTAGACTCAGGAATCTACAAAAATAGTCACAGTGAGTCTTCGGATACATAAAATCATAAGGGCTTTAAAGGTCACTGAGTTCGAGACCTTCCCTCCTAATGCAGAGCTTCTCCTCTACAACAGCATGGTCAGGAGTGGGGGCGTCTTTCAATCTCGGAAAGCCTCTCATGCTTTGCTACTTAGAGGCAGCAAACCAGAGTCATGGTGAAGCTCACATAATGTATGGACCAACGCTCTGTAAATGCCAAGTGTTAAATCTACTTAAAGTATGCCTTTATTACACTGGGCTGAAATCTCCCTCACCATAATCATCACCCACTGTCCCACTTCTGCCTCCCAAAGCAAATCATAGTAAGTTTAATTTTTCTACCGAAGAGAAGTCCTCTTCCATTTGCAGGTAGTTAAATGTATTTTCCAGATTAAATCTAACCAGTTTTTATTTTTGCTTTTATGAGAGACAGACAGAATGAATAGAGGGAAGGGAAGAAGAGAAAAGGAAGAGGTGGGAATGACAGAGAGATGGGTATTTTTGACAGGGCCTCACTATGCCGCAATCCTCCTGCCCCAGCCTCCCGTTCGCTAGGATCACAAGTGTACACACCACGCCCAGCCTGCTTAGCTCAGGCCGGTACGCAAACCTTGGCCTCCCACGCAGCCTCAGCTTCGGTCCAAAAGGTACCCTCCTGCTTGCACCACCAAGGCTGGGCTCCAACCAGTTCTGACAACCATTTCTCTCATGCCAATTTCAAGACTTCCATTTGTTTGGCCACCCTCTTTTGCAAATTATACACTTCCTTATATCCCTCTTAAAATATGATATCCAGGGATCAGCATTTGGAGTAATGGCTATGGTGCTAGACTCCCATGTAGTCAACCACGGTTCCAGTCCCGGACCTGGTGGCTTAAACTCATTCCAGGCATGTATGCATGCATGCTCAAGATCCTGAAAGGAGAATGGAGAAGGGATTGCAGTGTGGCCATCCCCCCTGAGGGGTGATTTCTCACTTTCTCTCTGTCTTTCTGGTGAGTGCACGTGCCCTATAGCAAAAACCTCTCCAAAAAAAAAAAAAAGTATGTGTGTGTGTGTGTGTGTATATATATACATATATATACACACACACACACATGATATCCAAAATAAAGACAAGTATCTTAATCCTTCAGGTCTCAGCTTTTGAAAACAGCTCAGACATACATAGAACAGAATAAGGCTATTACCTACTTGATTAACACACAACTCTTCTTTCTGTCACTGCATCTAAAGACTAAAATAGGTTTTCTAAGCTGTCAAACTTATGATCAAATAAAACATTATCTTTTCAAAGAGTGTGAGAGCATCCTCGCCCTGAAGATATGTGTGATTACCAAAGCATTAACTTTAGGTAATTATCTTTAATGCCAGGTGTCCCTAGCTTATACCTTGTAAACTGCCTTTTTTCTCCAAACATAAATAAAAGATTGTCCAAACTTTCATCTCTTGGGTTTGGCCCTCCCATTTCAGCCTATCAACATAAGTCTGAGTATCTATTCTATCAGTTAAGATACTGACTGTCCCTGATTATTACAATTAAACAGAGCATCAACCTAAATATGCAACCATGAGTTATATAATTAGTTCCATATGTATGGCTTTTTCTTTGATTTTTCTTTTCTTTGAGAGAGAGGTTTTTGCTATAAGGTTCATGTACTCATTGAAGAGACACAGAGAGATAGAAAGTGAGAAATCACCTCCCAGGGGAATGGCCATGCCATAATCCCCTCTCCTCCAATTTCTTCTTGGGATCTTGGGCACGCACATACATGTGCCTGGAGTGAGTTTTAAGTCACTGGGTTCAAGACTCAAACCGTGGTCGACTACATGGAAGTCCAGCGACGTAACTGGTCTGCTGGTCCCCTTTGATATTTTTAATATATTAGCAAAACTGCCAAATGTTTATTATTATTATTATGAAATTAATCTGCTTACTGACTGAATTAAGTGTGGTACTGGCCTAGCCACAACGGTGCAGCTGGAACACAAAGTTCTGCAGTGCTGGAAGCCATAAGGAAGATCAGAGTTTGGTATCCAGGTCAACCTATTTACACTGAATCTAGTGAGCCTGGCTGGTCAAAAAAAAGCTGGGGAGAGAATCGCAACAAGAGACCTAGCTGAGGGTGCTTATCTTTTTTTCTCTCTCTCATGAAATAAAAAAATAAACAAATGCAAGTGTGATATTATGTAACATCAGTTTGCAAGATTTGTGCATGTGACTCAAAATAAACAATCTAGATACTTATTTTCTGAAAAAGTCACAGTTTACCTGGTTGATGAACAACTTTCCCGATTTTACGTTCTTCTTCTTCCTCTTCCAAAATGAAGCCTCCTCCTGTGTCAATGATCTTTGGGGCTGCTTTCACATTAGCCATGCCTATAAGAAGTAAGTAAAGTGGTCAGTAATTGAACCAGGTAAGCTCATGTGTTCCCTGTACTTAAATAGGAATTTTTTTAAAATTTAATATATATCAAACAAAGCCAGGATATCCACAATCACCAATTCTATTCAACACTACTATGCTGATGGTACTAGCTAATGTAATACAGCAAGAAAGTGAAAAAGGCACAAAGGTAGAAAAGAAGTAAAACGAGATGATGCACTTATGCATGTAAGCCAGTTTTAAGAATCTACAGTTAGGGGGCCAGCAATTGGTGTAATGGCTGTGTCGCTGGACTCCCATGTAGTTGACTGTGGTTCAAGTCCCGAACCCGGTGGCTTAAACTCACGCCGGGTGCATGTGCATGTGTGCCCAAGATCCCGAGAGGAGAATAGAGGAGAAGAGATTGTGGCATCCCCCCGGAGGGTGATTTCTCGTTTTCTATCTCTCTGTAGGGCGAGCACACGTGCCCTACAGCAAAAACCTCTCAAAAAAAAAAAAAACATCTACAATTAGAATGAAGAAATCACAACAATCTACTGGGTCATCAGAAAGTCATGACACATTTTTGCATATAAAAATATGTCATGACTTTCCGGACTACCTAATAGCAAAAGATACATAAAGCCCCCACATTAAAAACTACAAAACACTAAGAGAAATTTGGGACAACCTAAGTGGAGAACTATACCATTATGAATTTTAAGCCTCAATATTGTAAAAATGTCAACCATCCCCAAATTTATCTAAGGATCTAAGGTAATCCCAGTCAAAACCACAGCAATGGGATGGGAGGGGGTGTACAAACTTGCAAAGGAAGGAGGCACAGCTCTGATCATCTGATTCTAACATGCATCTGTAAATAAATAAAAAAGAGCTAGACAAGAAAATCCTTAAAAAATGAAATTGGAGGACTTACACTACCAGATTTAAGGAATTACTATAATAATTCATTAATTAAGACACACAAGTGTTGACACAAAAACAAAGAGACTAATGGAACAGAACACAGACCTGAACTAGAACTATGAGTAGCGTATTTGTCATTTAATTTACGACAAAGGATAATCTTTTCAACAAACGGTACTGGGATTTATGACAAGAGTGCCACTCTAATGCAGTAAGGAAAATATGATAGTTATTTCAATAAATAAACTTTGACCTTACCTCATATAACCCACATATAAAAATCATTTAAAATGGATCATAGTCTTGGGGACCAGCAGTTAGCATAATGGCTATGTCGTTGAACTCCCATGTAGCCGACCGCAGTTCAAGTCCCGGACCCGGTGGCTTAAACTCACGCCGGGCACGTGTGCACACATGCCCAAAATCCCAAGAGGAGAATGGAGGAGAAGGGATTGCGGCATGGCCATCCCCCCTGGGGGGTGATTTCTCACTTTCTATCTGTCTTTCTGGGGAGCACAGACACCCTATAGCAAAAAAAAAAAAAAAAAAAAAAAAAAAAAAAAAAAAAAGGAAAAAAAATTAAAAAAGGATCATAGTCCTGAGTATGACATGTAAAATAAAGCTTCTAGGATAAAACATAGGACAATAACTTCATGAACTTAGGGTAGCCAAAAGTTTCTTAAATAGGGACAGCCAAGCAGGGTGGTGATTAAGGTAGTTGGATTCCATGTGGCTACTATGTAAATTGGGTCCCAGAAGCAGTGTCTTGAAAAAAACACTGAGCCCATGTATGTACATGCCCAAAACCCTGAGGGGAGACTGGAGAAGAGACTGCATTGTGGTCATCTCCCTGGGGAGTGACTCCTCCCCGCTCCCCACACTCCAGTGAGCAAACATACCATAAAGCAAAAACTAAAAGAAAAAAAAAATCAGAACACAAAAAGTACTAGCCACAAGAGAAAAAATCGCTAAACTAGACTTGATTAAAGTTATCTACTTTATTCATCAAAACACCATTATGAAGGTAAAAAACAGGATGCAAACTTAAAGAAATTTGCAATGTGTATATCTGACAAAGGATTCATATCCAGAATATATAATGACATTCTATTAATCAGTAAGATAACCCAACTTAAAAAAAAAGCAGGGAAAAGACCCAAGTAGGTACTTGACAAATGAAGATACCCAATAGCCAATAAACACATGAAAAGGTTATCATCAATCACTGGGAAAATACAATTTTTTTTTTAGGTTTTTGTCATAGGGCACATGTGCTCACCAGAGAGAGACAGAGAGAGGGAAAATGAGAAATCACCCTCCACGGGAACCAGCAGTTAGCGTAATGGCTATGTCGCTGAACTCCCACGTAGTCGACCGCGGTTTGCGTCCTGGACCCAGTGGCTTAAAACTCACGCCGGGCGCGTGTGCGTACGTGCCCAAGATCCCGAGAGGAGAATGGAGAAGGGATTGCGGCGTGACCATCCCCCCTGGGGGGTGATTTCTCGCTTTCTGTCTCTATGTCTCTCTCTGTCTGTCTGGCGAGCGCACACGCCCTATAGCAAAAACCTCTCCAAAAAAAAAAAGAAATCATCCTCTAGTGGGATAGCCACACTGCAATCCCTTCTTCATTTTTCTCTCAGGATTTTTGATTTTCAACCCCCCAAGTCCAGGACTCAATCCATGGTAGACCGTGTGGAAGCACCTTAGCCACCACACCTCCTGGTGGCCAAGGAAAATACAAATTTAACCATAATGAAATACCACTATGCTCCCATCAGAATGTCTAAGATGAAAAGACTAACAATACCAAATGGTGAGAACATGGAGCAGCCAGAATTGTCATCCATTGTTGGTGAGATTATAAAAACTGATGCAATCATTCTTTGGCAATATCTATTAAAGCTTAACATACACCCCCATTCATCCCATCTCCACGCATTACACACAGTAGAAATGAGTGCATATGTCCACCAAAAGATATGTACCTGAATGCTCAGAGAGGTTTCATAATAGCCCCAAAGTGGAATCAACCCAAATATTCACAAAAAGGAAAATGGAGAAACTGTGATACAAAATAATATACAACAAACGAACTACCAACGTGTGCAAAAAAAAATGGATAAATCCCTCAGACATAATGAGCAAGGGAAGCCAGACACACTGTGACTCCATTAATGTTAGGTTCAAACAATTTGGGCACAGCAAACCACCAATCAGGAATAGTAGAAACACTCCCAAAACCCAGGTTCCCAGGTACTAGCCAAAGGCGAATCTTCAAGCAAGCCTTTCAAGGATAGCAGTCTCAGACCTGCTGTGTTTGTTTCTGCACAAGACTTAGGAAAACATAAAGAGCAGTATCTTTGACAACCCATAACAATAACAACTAACGGCCAGCAGGTGGCGTAGTGGTTAAGGCATGGATGCCTGGCGCGTGTGCATGACTGCCCAAAAACCTGAGAGGAGACTGGAGAAGGGATTGTGGTGTGGCCATCCCCCATGGAGAGTGATACCTTCTCTCTGTCTCTGTCTCTCCCTCTCTCCACCCAGTGGATGCGCCCTATAGCAAAAATCTCTCAAAAAAATTAAGAAAAAAAACCTATTTACTAAATGTTAACTTTATATCAGGCACGTTAAAACCACTTTAAGAGAACTATTTTAACCAGAACTAACAGCAAGCAAGCAGGGTACGCTATAGGGTCTACTTGGGGTGCTGCTGTTAGCCCAATGAAGGCAAAGACTAAAGTCCATTGCTAGTCTTGCACCGGTGGGAAGTCGCTTTTGGTTGAATGGATGAGCGAGGGAGCAGATGCAGGGGTGACATTTAAATGAGTTAGGGGTCTAAAAGCTTTACACGAGAATCATCCACGCACTGGTGGGAGCGTGGGGAAAAGAAAGGTCTGGGAGAGCGGAGGTGCTGACAGACACCTGTCAGCACCTCCCAGCGGGGCGGCTACATGCCCCAAGCGAGGCGCAAAGAGGAACGCCGGGGGCTGGGGGTCAGGAGGCCTGGGTTCTACCGTGGAATCGCCCCGTGGTCGTGGAAGAACGCTTGGACAGGGTCTGCTGGGCGGACCCCCTCCCGGTACTGCAGGAGGCTCTGCGCGCGGATGTCAGCGGAGTCCACGCCACACCAGGACCTGGGACCCCGCCCGCCGGAGCCCGAGTCGGGAAGAAAGGCGAAGAGGGACCAAGAGCAGGCGCCGCCACGGCCCAAACCTCCGGTAGCCGCAGCCGCCGTCGTCGGGTAGGGCCGGGCGGCCAGCCGGGCCTGGCGTAACATCAGCGCTCGCTGCCGCTTCCGCTCGATACTCGCCCGCACGGAGGCAGATAGCTCCGAGGGTTGTTCTGAAGCCGCCGGCTCAGCAGACGGTGCCTCGGACGCCGCCATCTCCAACCCGTGGCTCCTGCCCCGCGCACGCGCATTGCACGCCGGAGCCTGCCCACGGCCCTGAGCGTCACCTACACCGCCTCCACGTCCCCTCCACCCGTAGCCTTAGGAAGTGAGAGCGCCTGCGCAGTGTGAGGGAGGCGGGGCTGACGCGAGCGGTGGTGGGCGGGGTCTAGGCATGCGCAGAAGCCGAAGTTGGCTTACCTGTTCACCTGTAATCTGGGCGAAGGGTCTGTGTTGAGGTCGACTTTCTTTAGGACCTGGTCATTTTGGGGTTTGGCGTGGAGGTTCAGAATATGGGCTTTGGAGTCAGACTCGGGTTAAGTCCTAACGCTGACACAATCTGTGTGATTTTAGGATATTATCTAGCCTGAGTTCCGTTTCTTCAGTAGTGAAATGAGGACACAGAGTTATTTACCAGATTGTTGGGAAGCTTGGATGTGCCAACACAGCCTGGCACATAAAAAGCTTCCAAAAATGGGGACCAGCAGTTAGCGTAATGGCTATGTCGCTGGACTCCTATGTAGTCAACCTTGGTTTGCGTCCCGGACCCGGTGGCTTAAAACACGCCGGGCGCGTGTGCGTGCGTGCCCAAGATCCCGAGAGGAGAATGGAGAAAAAGGGATTGCGGCGTGACCATCCCCCCTGGGGGGTGATTTCTTGCTTTCTGTCTCTCTGTCTCTCTCTTCTCTCTGTCTCTCTGGTGAGCGCATGTGCCCTATAGCAAAAACCTCTATTTAAAAAAAAAAAAAAAAAGAGGGAAAGTGAGAAAGCAAGCCACCAGGTCTGGGAGTCGAACAGCAGTCGACCATGTGGGAATCCAGCACTTTTAACCACCATGCCACCTGCCAGCCCTGAGAATGTGCATTTCTAACAGGCTCCCTTGTGGTGCTGCAGCTCCAAGACCACACTTTGAATAATAGCATCCAGATCACAGATTCTCAATTTTTTTTTTTTTTTGAGAGGTTTTTGCTATAGGGCACGTACGCTCGCCAGAGAGACAGAGAGAGACAGAGAGAAAGCGAGAAATCACCCCCAAGGGGGGATGGCCACACTGCAATTCCTTCTCCATTCTCCTCTCAGGATGTTCGGCACGCACACAAACATGCTCAGGGTGAGTTTAAGCCACCGGGTCTGGGACTCGAACCGCAGTCGACTACATGGTAGTCCAGCAACATAGCCATTACGCCAACTGCTGGTCCCTAGATTCTCAAATTTGACTGAACAGTGGAAGCACCTGAGGAGTTTAAGAAACACCAATGCTGGACCAACAGGTGGTGTGATGGTAAAGGTACTGGACACTCACATGGTCGACCACGGTTTGAGCCCTGGAACTGGTGACTTGTGTTCTCATTTTCTCTCTCTCCCGTCAAATTAAAAAAAAAAAAAAAAAAAAGAATAAATAAAGTTAAATAAATAATTTTTAAAAATAAAAAAGAAACACCAATGCTTAGACAACCCACCCCCTAGCAATTCTGGTGGCATAGCTCAGAGGAGAAACCTGAGTATTGGGATTTTGTAAAGCCCCCTTCCCACTCCCAGATAACTCTAACGGGCAGCAGACTTGGAGAGCCAAGATGACCTAGATGACTTCTACAGATTCTACACACACAGCTCTCAGAGTCGCA
The DNA here is from genome assembly GCA_026018925.1 of Tupaia tana. Taxonomy (NCBI): domain Eukaryota; kingdom Metazoa; phylum Chordata; class Mammalia; order Scandentia; family Tupaiidae; genus Tupaia; species Tupaia tana. Next base: position 70,538,372 of record JAKSZU010000013.1, read on the forward strand.
GGGCTGTCAAATATTCTGGAAGACAAGCTAACAGTTTTCCCCAAGGTGACCTTTGAAGAATTATTAGTCCCAGGAACCAGCAGTTAGCATAATGGCTATGTCGCTGGACTCCCACATAGTCGACCGCGGTTCGCGTCCCGGACCTGGTGGCTTAAAACTCATGCCGGGTGCGTGTGCGTGCGTGCCCAAGATCCTGAGAGGAGAATGGAGGAGAAGGGATTGTGGCGTGACCATCCCCCCTGGGGGGTGATTTCTCGCTTTCTGTCTCTATGTCTCTCTCTGTCTGTCTGGCGAGCGCACGCGCCCATAGCTAAAACTTCTCCAAAAAAAAAAAAGAATTATTAATCCCCAGAACCACCCCTCTCCCCAACAACGCACTCCCAGCCTGAATTCTGGATGTTGACCCCAGATCAGAGACTGTACAAGCTCCAGTATTTTGTAATTCCTGGTAACCTGCTGGTTTTCAGCTGGGAACTCCCTCTCTTTTGATAGACTGCCCTTTGTTTCATATAATTGGATCTAAACTGTTTCAGATCATTGGGACTGAACTGTTAGCTGCCGCCTCTTCCACACTGAAATGTGACCCTTTCCTTGGAGAAAAGAAGAGCGAGTGCCCCAATCTGTCCATCCCACAGGGTGGCAAAGGCTGGGAGCTGCCCAGAGCAAAGCAGTGAGTCATCATGGTGGCAGCTCAGAAGAAAAGCAGGCGGGAAATACAGACTGGTGGCTGCATCCCTGCCTCTCCGCAGTCACACCTGGGGACAGCCTGTGCCTACATCTCCCTTCCTGCTTTGTCCCTCTCTGATCTCCCCGGCCAACTGTGACTGGCTAAAAGAGGGGTTCTGAACGAAGTGCAGAACGCAGGGAAAGGCCTCAGTGAAGCTGGATAAAAGAGCAGGCAGGTAAGTATGGAAGCCGGATGTGGAGTGAGAAACTTGGCGGGTTTCCTGCCGGCCCCCTCACTAGGTGCATGGCTGGGCTTATTCATGCCTGGGTGACAGGTCGTGAGCACACTGGTCTTTGTTGTCTAGTAAACTGCACATGTGTGTGGCTTTCTTTTTTATTTTTGTCTCTCCCCCCATTCCCTGGGACTTTAGCCCTTAATGTGATAACTTCGAACATCGTTGGCAGTTCACAGAGGGGGAGCATCTGTGGGAAGGAACACGCCAAGAGAGGAATCCTCCTGGGACAAAGCTGCAGCAATACAGAAGTAGTCTTTCGACTAAGGCCATACATGGGGATTTCAGAAGTTAATGGAGAAGAGTTAGCAGGTGGCGTGGTGGTTAAGGTGCCGGACTCCCATATGACCAACCATGGTTTGAGTCCTAGACCTGGCGGCTTGATTTTTCACTTTCCCTTCCCCTCTAACCCAGTCTTTCTCCAGTGAGCACACATGCCCTATAGAAAACTTTTAAAAATAATAAATAAATAAATGTTTTAAAAAGTTCTTGGAGAGATGGACTTTTTTTGTTTGTTTGTTTGTTTGTTTGTTTGCTATAGGATGTGTGTGCTCACCAGAGAAAGCACCGACTGGGGGGATGACCACACCGCAGTCCCTTCTCCTCCATTCTCCTCTCAGAATTGTGGGCACATACATACATGCACACACATACACCTGGTCCAGGACTCGAACCACAGAGTTGGCCATGGAGGATCCAGCTGCCTTAACCATCATGCCGCAGGCTGTCCTGAGAAATGGAATTTTTAAAAGCTTATTTATTTCTCCCATGAGAGCCAGAGAAAGGGGCACCCCTAGAAAGGTCTTCTTCGCACCATGACTCACCCCCAGGCTCAGCCAGCTCAGATCATGGGCACATACTGTTCCTGGCATGAAAAGGTAGGTCCTGGGACAAAAGCCCGGGACCTTCCCACGTGGACCCATGTGCATTACTGTCCAATCCCAAGATGGAATTAAAGTTTGAGTCTATTTGGGAGCAGTGCAAGTTTGAGATCCATCCATGGCTTTTCTGTAATACACATCTCCCATGAACTCTTCGAAGACCCCTCCTCCTGATTTAGTAATCCAGGAATTGCAATCCATTGTTGCTGCGGTGACCAGGCCACCCCTCTTCTGGAGAAACCTAGATTTCAACCTCCTTGGACCAAAAGATTAAAGGGACTGAGACAAACACATCATCACGAGGCTTTGGTTAGCAGAAAGTGTGTGCAGAGAGATTTGGAAAGCACTGTGGAGACTCACAAGAATTTTCTTTCCTAAAGTCATGTGGAGTGAGAAGTCCAAATGCATTAACTAAGCACAGGATTCGGGAAAAATGACCGTCAACTCTAGAAGCCAAAATGTCTTGTCACGCACAGACCTGCAAAGGCAGGTCTTCCCCCAGATCCTGAATATGGCCCAGAGGAACTCGCTTCTCACTTCCTCTTCCAGAGGTCCGTCCTGACTTCCTCCTATGGCTGCCTCTGAACCTGTGTGCTGGTACTGCGATGCTGGCATTGAGCCCCGGAGGTGGTAGCTAGCTGCCATCCTGACCAGGTTATCACGTCTCTGGGAGCTGGGGCTGTCTGATTTAGGACCTACCATAGGGTCTAGCACAAAAGAACTGCTCAGTAAGTGTTCGTGGAATTAAACAAGTTGAGTGAATAACACTGAATAAACCTAACTGCATGTCTCTCCAGCACTGATAACCCAGAGTTTGAAGCTGAACTCTGCACAACCTTGTCTTCCTTCTGCTTCTATGGCTATGCTGAGAGAGAACTCGGAGGGTTGGCGGATGGCGTGGTGGTTGGGATGCTGGACTCCCACGTGGCCTACTGCATCTTGAATCCTGGACCTGGAGGCATGCTTTCTCACTTTCCCTTTCTCTCTGTCTCTCTCTGGCCAAACTGAATAATAATAAGGACAAACAAAACTAAATACATTTTTTTGAAGATGTTTTTGCTACAGGGTGTGTGTGCTTGCCACAAAGACAGAGAGACAGAGAGACAGAAAGGGAGAAATCACCCCCCCAAGGGGAATGGCCATGCCACAATCCCTTCTCCATTCTCCTCTCGGGATCTTGGGCACGCACGCACACCCAGCATGAGTTTAAGCCACTCGGTCTGGGACTCAAACTGTGATCGACTATGTGGGAGTCCAGCGACATAGCCATTACACCAACTGCTGGTCCCAATAATTTTTTTTTTTTTAAGAGAGAACTTGCTACTTAAGGACAACTTATTCATTGTCTGGCTTTGGCCATTTCATATTGTAATAATGATAGTAATCATAGCAAACATTTACATGGTATACTGTACACCAGCCAACTCTTACGCATTTAAAATGTGTTAATTAATCTAATCCTCCTGGCTACTCACTGGGTGTAGTCCTGATAGGTGAGACAACTAAGGCCCAGAGCCATTCAGGAACTTATTCAAGGACATGCCGCTCACCGGTGACAGCTAGATACGCAGGCACCGCTCAGCCCCCTTGTCAATATCCTCGGTGACTCAGTTGTCAGTCTCTAAACCAGAACTAGCCCTCCTGGTCCTTTACCTCTACTCATGCTTGTCCTGCCGGGTTAGTGCAGCGCTGGGATCACAACGCACGTCCTTGCCAGTGTCCACGTGCCTAACCAAGTGACTTGAAGCAGAGAGGGCTGTCTCTGTCTGAAGCCTGGACCTGGGATTCTCTTTGCCCATCCTGGCTAGGGACAAGTGACTATGAGCTTGACCCTGGGTTCGCCCGTCACGGGAATGAACTCCAATCTACCAAGTGGAGTTCTGGCCTGTGGCTTCCTTCCTGTTCTCATAATACTCCAATTGGGGGTTTCCTTTCAATGACCTTTTAACACATGTGGTTACAGCTTCAAACCACAAACCACTTATATTTCATTGGCAAGTGCTTCCTCTATTAGTTATAGTTCTGTTGAAGAGGTAAAATATTAATATTTATCTCCAGATGCACTTGTTTCTGCACTTGAAACATTTTTTGCTATAGGACATGTGCTCACCAGACAGATTGAGAGAGAAAGAGAGAAGTGACAAAGCACCCCCAAGGGTGATGTCCATGACTCAATCCCTTTTCCTTCATTCTCCTCTCAGGATTTTGGATGCACACACACACACACACACACACACACGCACTCAGTATGTTTTTCAAGCCACCAGGTCCAGGACTTGAACCATGCGGTTGGACATGTGGGATCCAGCCACCTTAAGCATCACGCCACAGGCTAAGCTATTTCTGCACTTTCATGATGCTTGAAAAATGATTATCTCTGGTTTCAAGCCCTTCTGTGTACCCACTGCTACTAGACTAGCTTATCCTCCACTCACTCCTACCTGAACAATTTCTTCTCCTCCTCCTCCTCTTCTTCTTCTTTTTTTTTTTTAGAGATTTTTGCTATTGGTATCTGTGCTTGCCAGAAAGACAGAGACAGAAAGCAAAAAATCACCCCCCAGAGGGGATGGCCATGCTGCAATCCTTTCTCCTTTCAGGATTTTGGGCACATATGCACACATACCTAGCATGAGTTTCAAGCTGCTGGGTCTGGGACTTGAACCACAGGCAACTATGTGGGAGTCCAGCGATGTAACCACTACTCCATCTGCTGGTCCCTCTACCTGAACAATTTCTAAACTGGTCTCCCAGTCTCCAGGCTAATTTCCTCTAATCCATCTTCCAAATAGGTTTACAGCCTCATCTCCCTAAAGTACAAGTTTGACCATGTCATTCCTCTGCTCAAAAATCATTTATGGGGAGCCAGCAGATGGCATAGTGGTTATGTCGCTGGACTCCCACATGGTCAACCACGGTTCAAGTCCTGGACCCAAAGGCTTGAAACTCATACTGGGCACCTATGCGTGCATGCCCAAGATCCCAAGAGGAGAATGGAGGAGGAGAGATTGTGGCATGGCCATTTCCCTGGAAGGTGATTTCTTACTTTCCCTCTCACTGTCTCTGTCTTTCTCTCCCTAGTGAGTACACATGCCCTAAGGCAAAAACTGCTTTTTTAAAAAAACATTTATGGGCTCCCAGTTGCAAATAATTCTAAATTCCAAGCACTTGTGTCTCGCAGCCCTATGGGGAACTTACCTACCTTAAATACTCATCACGGGGACCAGCAGGTGGCATGGTGGTTGAGGTGCTGGACATGCCCACATGGTAGACCATAGTTTGAGTCCCGAACCTGGTGGCTTGCTTTCTCACTTTCCCTCTGTGTGTGTGTGTGTGTGTGTGTCTGGTCAAATTAAAATAAATGAATGAATAAATAAAATTAAATAAATAATCCTTTAAAATAACACTCATCACGAATTTTGTGCCGTAGCCAAACGCGGCAAGTACGCGTCTTTCAGAATTGTCCTGCCACCCCCTGCATCTGTGCTCTGCTCATGCTCTTTCTCTCCCTGCACTTCCTTTGTCCATGCCGTCGCTCGTTCTTTCATTTGTGTGTCTATTCCTTCAGCAAACTTGACTCCTCCAAAGGGGCTTACAGTCCAGTCTGGACACCTTAGGGCCATGTCCATGACCGCCTGTCACGATCTACTCCTAATCCCTCCAAAGGCCCCACCACGCAGCCTCATAGTCACATTCAGTTTTCTCCTTCTTCATCCCATCGCAACCAAATTTCAACACATACATTTTTGGGGGGACACACTCAAGCCACAGACCCTCCCAAGCCTCAGCCCTGAAAACCCAAGGTCCAAGGCTGAACTCTTTTTTTTTTTTGGAGAGGTTTTTGCTATAGGGCACGTGCGCTCGCCAGACAGACAGAGAGAGACGGAGAGACAGAAAGCGAGAAATCACCCCCCAGGGGGGATGGCCACGCCGCAATCCCTTCTCCTCCATTCTCCTCTCGGGATCTTGGGCACGCATGCACACGCGCCCAGCGTGAGTTTTAAGCCACTGGGTCCGGGACTTGAACTGCGGTTGACTACATGGAAGTCCAGCGACATAGCCATTATGCTAACTGCTGGTCCCCTAAAACGTGTTTTCTTTATCTCTGTGTCCTGGGGAGCTTCCTTCCCACCTGCCCCAGAGCAGAGAGAGGCACCTTAAGTTCCCTGGGTGAGAACAGCCCACCTCCCAATTCCCCTTCTGGATGAAAGCTGCCCTGGGGAAAGGTTCCCAGTGACATTGTGTACCGCTCACCACTGGGCAGCAGCCTGGCATGGTGACCGCTGAGCACAGGCCTTACTGGACTTGTGGCCTTAGGCGAGTCACAGACGTCCCAACCTAGGCCTCTCCTCATGTTAAACAGGCATGCTGTGAGGCATTTATAACTCATTTGTAAGGAGAAGTGCTACCCAGGGGAAGGACTGTGTGAGCAGTATTGACATGGAGGAGTGGAAAAGACATGGAGTCCCATGAGGCTCAATTTGGGCAGGATTAGTCAATCGCTAAAGTCTCAATTTCCTTACCTATAAACTGGGGATCAATCTGCATACTCTACTTACAGGCTTGATTTGGGGCTTAAAATTAGGAACATTGATGTGAGGCGACTGTTAGGCACAGCAGGTGTCCAGGAAGGGCAGCCGTTGTTGTTATTCCTGATGGCCAGTAGAGGGCGCCAAACCACTCAATAAATGCAACCTGCCTCAGAAGTCCTGGCCCAAAACACAGGTTGCAAGAGACCCACCAAATATGTAGGTTTACACACACACACACACACACACACACACACACACACACACACACACAATTTCTATAACAACGTTAGAAAGAACACTTTAAATTGTATTATTGGGGAAGGGGAGTATCACTTACTAACAAAAGCACCTTGGAGTAGCTGAAGAATTACTCCAAAGAGAAAGGGTCATAGAACAAAGTTCTTTGTTTTGTTTTTTAGTTTTTGCTGTAGAGTGTGTGTGCTCGCCAGAGAGAGATGGAGAGAAATTAAGCCTTCCCCAAGCAGGATGGCCACATTGCAATCCCTTCTCCAGTCTCTCCAGAGTTGGGGCATGCCCATGCACTTGTCCCGCGGGATTTTCAAGCCACTAGATCCACACAGCCAGTTAGGTGGGACGCAGCACTTTAACCTCCATGCCACTGCTGGCCCAGGACAGGGGTTCTGATCTTTGCCCTAGTCCTTCTGCTATGTGACTTTGGCCAAGTTGCAACCTGTGTCTGGACCCTCTCTTTCATCCTGAGGGAGTTGAACCAAGAAATCTGTAATGGACCCTCCAGCACCTATGACTAAGAGTTTGAGACGAATAAATGTCATGAAGCATCCTGATGGCAGGGTTCAAAACGGGAGGCATGGACTAAACGACCTCCAGATGCCCTTGCTGGGGCTGGGACTTCATGATTTACGCAGTCAAAGGGAAGCCACGTCCAGCCTAATCCTGGCCTTACAAAGGAGTGTGGTTAGCCCTGCGGGGGGCGGCGATGTTTTTCTGCAAGTGCACATGATGCTTATCATCCTTTGTGCAGGTCCGTGCTGAAGCCAGGGAGACCACCCAGCCTGACAAAGAAAGGAATTCTTGTCTGCAGTTGACAGCCCTCAGGTTGACGCTTTCCATTTGCCCCCAAGGCTGTCACTCGCGGAACAATGGCAACTAGCAGGGTGGCTCTCACCTGAGACTGCTGCCGCCAGGGGAGCGGGCAGACCAGGGTGGGGGTGTCTCTCCTCCCAGGATATGAACACTGTAGGAGCCCGGCCCGAGGCAGACAAGCTTGGAGAGGTTATGGATGGTTTCTCCCGAGGAGGATGTCTCACTTTGCAGATCAGAAGGCAGAAAGCACTGAGGATGTTCATCTTCATTCAAAAAATAATTATTAATACTAAAATACTACTGATACACACGAAAACCTAAACAAATCTGAAGGCATTATGCTAAGCAAAAGAGCCCAGACAAGGAGAGTACAGAGTGTATAGTTTTTATTTCTATGAAGTTCTAGAGCAGGCAAAATTAGACTTTGGTGACAGAAGTTAAGTCAATGATTGCCTTCTTAGGCGAGGGGAAGGTTAGCTATAAAAGGATGTAAAGAAATTGTTTAGGGGCTAGAAACTTTAACGTCTCAATTGTGTGGTGACACAGGAACACATATCTCTGTAAAACTTACTGAACTGTGCACTTAAAATCAGTGTTTTATTGTATGCAAATTATACCTCAATCACCTTGATTTAAAAACTGAGTTGCAAAAAAAAAAGTTACAGTAACTTTTCATTCTCTAAAGAAATAGATGTTCATTATACAAGACTGAGAAAAATACAAATTTTTTTTTGAGAGGTTTTTGCTATAGGGCACGTGAGCTTGCCAGAAAGACAGAGAGAGACAGAGAGACAGAAAGCAAGAAATCAACCCCTGGGGGTGATGGCTACGTCACAATCCCTTCTCCTCTGTTCTCCTGTCAGGATCTTGGGCATGCACGCACATGCGCCCAGCGTGAGTTTAAGCCACCTGGTCTGGGACTTGAACCGCAGTTGACTACTTGGGAGTCCAACGACATAGCCATTATGCCAACTGCTGGTCCCCAGATTTCTTTTTAGAAGAGGATAAATACTACCCACAATGCATTATGCAGAGGTGAGCATGGTTATCTTTTTTTTTTTTTGATAATTTTTTAAATTTAATTTTATTTATTCTTTCATTTATTTTAATTTGACTAGAGAGAGACACAGAGAGAGAGAGAGAAAGTGAGAAAGCAAGCCACCCGGTCTGGGAGTTGAACCATGGCCATGTGGGAGTGTCCTGCACCTTAACCACCATGCCACCTGCTGGTCCCGAGTATGGTTATCTTTTTACATGACAGCACCAGTCTTTTATTCTCACAAAAATGAGATCATACAGTTTTGTAATCTTATTTACTTATTTACACATTGAATGAGAAATATATACACACAGTTAAAACCTCAAAAAGTGCAAAAGGGCATAAAGTAACACTAAACATCTCTGTCCCACTCCAGAAACAATGACTTCTTTTTAATATTTTTTAGGTTTTTGCCTTAGGGTGCATGTGCTCACCAGAGAGAGATAGTGAGTAGAAAAGTGAGAAATCACCCCCCCAGGGGAACGGTCACACCACAATCCCTTCTCCTCCATCCTCCTCGGGCTTTTGGGCACGCATGCACACATGTCCAGCAGGATTCTCAAGCCACTGGGTCTGAGACTGGAACTATGGTCAGCCACGTGGGAGTTGGTGTCTTAACCACCACGCCACCTGCTGGCCCCAGAAACAATTACTTCTATCAGTTAGATATCCTTCTAAAGACCATGTCACCTATTTACAAGGATATGCATATAATGATCCTTAAGGGGAAAAACTGATAGCATACTATACATACAGTTTACGCCTCTGTTAACCTGTACTTTAATACAACATGACAACAGGAATATCTTTCCATGTCATTGATTTGTTTCTACGTCATCATTTTTTTTAGAGGTTTTTGCCTGAGGATGCATGTGCTTGCTGGGTAATGGCCACAGTGCAATCCCTTCTCCCCCATTCTCCTCCTGGGATTCTGGGCAAGCATGTACATGTGCCTGGCATGAGTTTCAAGCCACTGGGTCTGGGATTTGAACTGTGGTTGAGCAAGCAAGAGGCTGTACCCCACCAGGTCTTGATCCATGATCCACCCTCAGCAAGCCCTGGATCATGGGCAGACATGTACCCGTATGCTCAGGCAGGTCTCTGAAGTGACTCAGAACCCTCCTATATGGGTCAGTATCACAGAGACTGTTTGACCACGGTGCCACAGTCCAGCTTCTACAACCATCATTTTTTTTAAAGATTTATTCATTCATTCATTCTTTTTAATTTGAGCAGAGAGAGAGAGAGGAAAGTGAGAAAGCAAGCCACCAGGTCCAGGACTTGAACCGTGGTAGGCTATGTGGGAGCGTCTAGCACCTTAACCACCACGCTACCTGCTGGTCCCTCTACAACTTCACTTTAAAGTAAACTTTTGAGTGAAATAGAACATAAAAAAACAGAAAAGTACAAAAATCCTAAGTGTAAAACAAAGCAGTTTTTCAATGTTCACAAATTGGCTCTACTCTTATATCCGGTACTAATAAAAAGTAAGAAAACATTAGCAGCATCCTCAAAACTATTTTGGATTCTTCTCCTGTCTTGCCTCCCTGCAAAACTAACATAACCCTGACTTCTACCTTCTAACTGGTTTTGCCTGGTTTCGAACTTTCGATGATGGAACTGTATAGTATTGGCTTTTATGTCTACATTCTTTCGCTCAATAGTTTGTGCCTGGGATTCACTCATGTTGTTGATTACATCAACAGTTCATCCACTCTTAGTGCCATATGTGGTGTCCTTAGTATAGCATAGCACAATTCACTAGTGCACCTGTGAGTTACTTCAAGGTTTTAGCTATTTCAGCTGCTATGAAAATTCTCTAAGTGATTTTTAGTGAATGTACATATACATCTCTGTTATCTGTGTGGTTAGTATACAATTGCTAGATCATAGAGCATAAACAGGTTCAGCTTTGGTAGAAAATGTCACCAGCAGAGCTGGCAGGTAACTAGGTGGTTGAGGCACTGGACTCCCACCTGGCCAATCATGGTTCAAGTTCTGGACCTGGTGGCCTCAAAATCGCAATAGATAAATAAATGCTTTAAAAAAAAGAAGAAAGAAAGAAAGAAAAGAAAGAAAGAAAGAAAGAAAGAAAGGAAGGAAGGAAGGAAGGAAGGAAGGAAGGAAGGAAGGAAGGAAGGAAGAAAGAAAGAAAGAAAGAAAGAAAGAAAGAAAGAAAGAAAGAAAGGAAGGAAGGAAGGAAGGAAAGAAAAGAGAAGAAAAGAAAAAGAAAAAGAAAAAGAAAAAGAAAAAGAAAAAGAAAAAGAAAAAGAAAATGCCAGGACCAGCATATGGCATAATGGTTACCTTGCTGGACTCCCACATATTTGACTGCGATTGAGTCCCAGACCCAGCGGATTAAAACTCACGCCAGGTGTGTGCACATGCGTGCCCAAGATTCTGGGAGGAGACTAGAAGAGAAGGGGTTATAGCATGGCCATTCCCCCCTGGGCAGTGATTTCTTGCTTCCTGTCTGTCTCTCTGTCTCTCTGGTGAGCACATGCACCCTATAGCAAAAAAAAAAAAAAAAAAAAAAAAAGAAAGAAAGAAAGAAAGAAAGAAAGAAAGAAAGAAAGAAAGAAAGAAAGAAAGAAAGAAAGAGAATGCCACTAGTCTCCACAAGGGTTGTGCCATCTTGTTCACATTCCCATCTAAAGATTCTGGGAATTCCAATTACTCTACATCTTTCCTTCAACATCAGTTTTGTGTCTGTGTGTTGTCTTTAAAATTCTTTATTTAATTTTATTTATTATTACTATTTTTTAATTTGATCAGAGAGAGAGAGAGAGAGGGAAAGTGAGAAAAGCAAACTGCTGGGTCTGGGACTCGAATCACAGTTGGCCATGTGGGAGTCCAGTGTCTTAACCACCATGCCACTTGCCAGCCCTTCAACATCAGTTTTAATGACTACATAGCATTTAAATATATAGATATGTCATGCCTTATTTTATAAGTCCTATATTTTAAGAATTCTTTGCCTTAGACCTCTGGCACTCTGATGAAACCTAAGGACCCCCTCTCAGACTATGACGTGATAAAATATGAGCTTTTTATCAATATACATATAGTAGCATGTCTAACAATCAGTCATTTTTAAATTTCAAAATGAGCATAAACACAAAAATCTGTTCGTTGGCCTTTTGTATGACCTATGACCTATTCTTGACTTTTTGCCCATTCTTGTTGTGGCCCATTTCCTTTCAGGTTTTTATCTAAGAAGTCCTTATGTGTCATGGATATTAACCATTTCTGAAATGTTACCGGTTTTCTCCCTCTGGTCATTAGCTTTACCCTGGTCTGTACAATGAGAGGAGGCCCTGCGTTTGGTATAATGACAAAGGCTGGGCCACATTAGCGATAAAGGGAGTGGGTGAGGCTGTTTCATCCTTTCAACAACCCTGGCTCCATTTGACAAAGAAACAGAGCCCTGTGAGGGTGTATGCTGGAATAACCAGACTAGGACATGCGAGAAGTACGTTGTACAGTCTCAAACTCACAACTCAAAGCCTTGAAAACACTGTTCACCAGAGAAAGGGAGTCAAAGGTCCAGGGTGTGAACACAGCCCTCAAAAGGAATGTGGGGGTTTTGTGGTTTGGGTTTTCCCTGCCCTTTCTTTCTAAGCACGCGTTGCATGCCAGCAAAGGGTGTGCATATGCGTTTTGGGGGGAGCTGTAGGGTTGCATGTCATTCCTAAGCCATTTTATAAAGGAGGGCAAAGCCTGAAGCCTGCGACGAAGCACAAAATCCTTCCTGGTCTTCTGCTGCCTCAACAGAGCCGAACTCCTGCAAGGAAGTTGGAATGAGACAGCCCGGTGGGGACTGGACTTGGGTTCCACGCAGCATGTTTTACTGTGATCAGAATGTGGGATTCAACTTCAGAAAAATACCCTTCTTGTTAACATTGAGATAGATAAACTCTCTGTCTCATGGCCTCAAAAGGAAAAATTGGAAAGTTTAAAAAGCATTTGTCGGTTTGTCACACTGTATATCACGTTATGAAGACTCCTGTGTAAAGAATTTAAGAAAAGATTTTCTTTTTTTTTTTTCTAGAGGTTTTTGCTATAGGGCTCTTGCGCTCTCTAGAAAGACAGAGAGAGAGAGAGACAGAGAGACAGAAAGTGAGAAATCAACCCCCAAGGGGGATGACCACGCCACAATCCCTTCTCCATTCTCCTCTCAGTATCTTGGGCAGACATACACATACTCCTGGTGTGAGTTTAAGCCACCGGGTCCAGGACTCGAACCACGTCGACTACATGGGAGTCTAGTGGCATAGCCATTACGCCAACTGCTGGTCATGAAAAACTTTTCTTACCAAATGCTTTGGGCAAAAGTTATGTATTGCACACACCCTTCTTGGAAATTCACAGTGAAAATTTGCGTATTTCAGGCTTTAAGAAATTGTGCAGGGGCCAGCATGGTGGTTAAGGCGCTGGACTCCCACATGACAGACATTGGTTCAAGTCCCAGAACTGGAGGCTTGAAATTCACACCGGGACATGTATATACGTGCCCAAAATCCCAGGTGCAGAATGAAGGAGAAGGAATTGTGGCATAGCCATCCCTTTTGGGGGGGGGGAGGGTCTCATTTTCCCTCTCACTGTCTCTCTCTCTCTCTCTCTCTCTCTCTCTCTCTCTGTCTCTCTCCAGTGAGCACACATGCCCTATGACAAAAAAATGTAAAAATAAAAAAAAAAATAAAGTCATACTTTAACCTAGGATTTACCTAACATCTCTGACCACACAACCTTTTCTCAACACCCAAGACCTTGTCATCTTAGCAATCAACAGGTCCAGGGAACTTAAATTTGGTTAGTACTCCTATAGAACAGACATTTCTGATACATTTACTAGTAACAACTGCAATTATTTTAAAGCATTGATATCTTCCTCCATTAATTCCAATTCATGTCTTTGAAGAATGTTTTTGAACCTCTAGGTGCAGGTTAAATTCTATTACAAGCCCCCAGAGGCTGCCCAAATTCTTTTACATATGTTAAGTATTTTTAAATGTACCAGATATTCCTTGCTATAAGTGTATGATATTTGGAAGCTGAATACTTTTTTCATCATACACATATTTTATTGTGTGAGAAATTTATTGTGATATTCTTTCACTCTATTATACTTTTCGAGTGGCTCAGACTTGGTAGCTCTATTAATATTCATAAAAATTATTTTCAAAATTTTTGGTATTTTTAACATGATTTATTTTTATTGAAGTTGTATATATAATATTCATGAAAATATAAAAATGGATTTTTCCTTTGGGGCATTAAAATATTTCTAATGTTTTTATTATAAGAATAATTGATGAACCCTCTAAGTTTTTAGAAAATACAGAGAATTGGGAGCCAGCAGATGGCATAATTGTTACTTCACTGGACTCCCATGTCATTGACCACAGTTCGAGTCCTGAACCTGGCTTAAAATTCACACTGGGGATATGTGTGTGCGTGCCCAAAATCCCAAGAGGAGAAGGGATTGTGGTGTGACCATTTCCCTTTGGGGTGATTTTTTGCTTTCTGTCTCTCTGGCAAGCACACATGCCCTATAGCAAAAAATGTCTCTCTAAAAACAAATATAAAAAACAAAACAGAAAAAGTCAATTATGTATTCTCTCAAGTACAACCACTATTAACATTTTATCACATCTTTTCTTCTGTGTATAATTTTAACATAGTTCAAATCCCACTTTGTAATTTTGTCTATTCTTAATAAATTATTTATTCCATTTTATTTATTATTATTATTTTTTTATTTGACCAGAGAGAGAAGAAAAGTGAGAAAACTGGTCACCAGGCCTGAACTACGGTCAGCCATGTAGGAGTCCAGCTCCTCAATTGTCATGCCACCTGCCAGTCCGTCTCTTATTTTATTGACAACATTTTGGCAAGAGTATTAGCACTTGTTTTTATATTCAGTGAATATGTAAACAAGTGAAATAATTTAAGATGTGACTCTCTGCCTTCCAAGAGATGTGAGTTTCAAATATTTGAAGTCCAGAAGGAGTAATTAAGATGTTCCTAGTAGGCCTGTTTTCCGGCTGAAATCAGGGAGGACGTTCAAGAGAAGATGGAGGTTTCTTCTGTGACAGAAACCAAGAAAAAGGCTCCTTCTGTACTAGAAACCTTTAAGAACAAGAGGAGGAATTTTGCAGCGCTGAAGATCAAGTGCCTGAGAAAGAAGTTTGCTCAAAAGATGCTGCGAAAGGCAAGGAGGAAGCTTATCTATGAAAAAGCTAAGCACTATCATAAGGAATATAGGCAGGTATACAGAACAGATTCGCATGGCCAGGATGGCAAAAAAGCCTGCCACTTCCATGTACCTGCAGAACCAAAATTGACGTTTGTCATCAGAATCAGAGGTGTCAATGGAGTGAGTCCAAAGGTTCGAAAGGTGTTGCAGCTTCTTCATCTTTGCCAGATCTTTGATGGCACCTTTATTAAGCTCAACAAGGCTTCAGTTAATATGCTCAGAATTGTGGAACCACATATTACATGGGGGTATCCAAACCTGAAGTCAGTAAATGAGCTAATCTGCAAGAATGGTTATGGCAAAATCAGTAAGATGCGAATTGCTTTGACAGATAACTCTTTGATTGCTCAATCTCTTGGTAAATTTGGCATCATCTGCGTGAAGGATCTGATTCATGAAATTTAGACTGTTGGAAAACGCTTCAAAGAAGCAAATAACTTCCTGTGGCCCTTCAAATTATCTTCTCCACGAGATGGAATGAAGAAAAAGACCACCCATTTGGTAGAAGGTGGAGATGCTAAGACCAGATCAACAGACTTATTAGAAGGATGAACTAAGGTATCCACCAGGATTATTTTTGTAATCTGGTCAGTAAATACACAGAGTGGCTATTTTCAGACTGGAAAAAAAATGTTCCTAGTAGGCCATCTTGGATGGTGACTGTTATGGTTTAGAGTATGATTTGTCCCACAGAGTTTCATGTTTTAGAATTTGCTCTTCGTAGGTGGTGATTGGCTCTCTCCCAGAACTTCATGTGTTGGGACTTGATTATACTGTAAAAGTATTAAGTGAAAATTTAATTCTATCACAGCGTCCCAGGATGAGAACTTTGGGTGTGATAATGCCGTTAGGGTGGGGCCTCTAACTGAGTTATGGTGAGCATATAAGCAGAGACCAAAAGGTCAAAGTTAAAAGTTCTGGCTTCTGCCATTTTGTGATGCCCTTAAACTTTCCAAGGATATTGTGAATTATTAAACCCTATTCTTTACAATTCCTCAGACTTAGATATTTCTATTAGCAACACAATTACGGATAAGACAATGCCTTTGAGCATCAGTCACACAGCAGCTTCCCTCAGCAGTGCTCCCCTACTACGAAGTCCTCCCAACCCCAGACGCTGGGACTCTCCCTTCCCCTAGTCAGACATAACTCAAAGAACTCAAGTTTGAGGGGGATAAGTGATTCACCTTTTACCTAATGGAGAAAATCCATTACAAGGTTTTCCTCCAACCACCAGTTTTATTTTTCCTTTCCTCCCAAATTGGTTATAACATGAATTATTACACATTACCTTAGACCTCGAACTCATGATAAAATTTGTAATCTCAGGGATCAGCTGGTGGCGTGGTGGTTAAGGCGCTGGACACTCCCACAGGCTGACCACGGTTTGAGTCCTGGACCTGGTGGCTTGCTTGCTCACTTTCTCTCTCTCTCTTTCTCTCTCTCTGTGGCTCTTTCTGGTCAAATTAAAAGTAAATAAATAAATGAATAAATAAAATTAAATAAATAATTCTTTTAAGAAAATTTATAATCTCACGTGGTCCTGTGACAGCATTTTACAGATGAGGTAGAGACCTCAGGGCGCCAGAAATTTGGCAAAGCCTTTTTCAGTTGAGAAGTGACAGGTCCAGAAGCCAGGGTCTGGTTTGGGGAGTCCAAATCAGGCCCTTCCACCTTTCCGAGCAGACATGCACCCTGGCTGTCAGGCACAAAATGCTGTGGAAACACCAGCAGTGCAGTGATCCTTGGCTGTGTGGAGTGGGAGATATTTCAATGCAACAGAATTAGTGGGCTTATTACAAAATCCTTCTAATTCCTCAGTCAACTCATCTGAGCCCTGGTTCTGGGTCCTTGTTGCTGGGTTTTCATCGGTGGCTGACAGGTGTTGTACGTTCAGAGTGAAAAACATGCAAGGCTGGGATGTGGGTTTAGTTTCATAATGGCCACAGGTGTTCTGGTCTGCCTTTCTGCTTCACGCTTTCCACACTTCACCAGACGACAAAGACGTGATGATGAAGGCTGGTCTGCCTTTCTGAGGTTTTACCTGATGAGAAGGTAATGCTCTTTGCTTGCATTTTCCTGCCTGTGTCTCTCCTGGGAAAGTGGGACTCACAAAAATGGCACCACAACTTGAATCTAGAGGATAGTTTAGGTTTAAATTGGAGTACGGAAAGACCAAAGGAAAAGAGAGAGAGAGAGACAGAATAGGATGAGGCTGGCCTTATAGCCTAATGGTTAAAGGAGCTGGATCCCACATGGCCAACTGAGGTTTGAATTCCAGCCTGGGCAGCTTGAAAACATGCCAGGTGCATGTTTACATGTGCCCTAAATCCAGACTAATGGAGAAATGGAGGCAAAGGGATTGTGGTGCGATGTGAAGGAATCATCCCATGGGTGCTCTCTCTCTCTCTCTCCCTCTCTCTCTCTCTCTCTCTCTCTCTCTCTCTCTCTCTCTCTCTCTTCCTGGTGAGCACAGACACCCACTAGCAACTAAAAACATTAGAGTGAAAATAAAAGAGCATTCAAATCAAGCCAAGTGTAGGACTAGCGTTGGAATGTGCTGGTAACAGCTAGAGAGCAATGAGAAAGGAACCAAATTGTATTTGTTTTGCAAAATGAGTTTCACCGTGAAACGCACGCTCTTTGCCGTTGGACATCATCACAATAGACGCTAAGCCAGAAACGAATAGAGGTTTGCACGTCGAAACTTTCCAGCTCCTCTTCCACTCCCTCAGGTTCCCTGAAAGACTAGGCTGGAAGCCAGGTCATTTCCTGCTCTGGGTCTCAGTCTCCTCGTCTATACAACGGGGGATTGTGAAAATACCATGAGGGTTTCTTTACTGTATTTTCCATGGTTTTTACATCAAGTCATTTTTTTTTAAGAATTACTTAATTTTACTTATTCATTCATTTATTTTATTTTATTTTATTTTATTTTGACCAGAAAGAGAGAGGCAGAGAGAGAGAGAGAGAGAAAGTGAGAAAGCAAGCCACCAGATTTGGGACTCAAACCGTGGTTGGCCATGTGGGAGTGTCCAGCGCCTTAACCACCATGCCACCTGCTGGTCCCCACAACAGGTCATTTTAAGAAACAGCTCCTGAAAGTCTGTCCACAGCCTAATCCCTGCCCCCTGTGAAAATGACCTTATACAGGAAAGAGCAACTATTACCTCCGTAACAACGGGTGAGATTAAGGGTCTTGAGCGCAGTAGCTTCTCCTGGATTATGCGGGTGGGTCCTATAAGCAATCGCATATATCCTTATAAGACAGACACGCAGAGGGAACCAGCAGTTAGCGTAATGGCTATGTCGCTGGACTCCCACGTAGTCGACCGCAGTTCGCGTCCCGGACCCGGTGGCTTAAAACTCACACCGGGCGCGTGTGCGTGTGTGCCCAAGATCCCGAGAGCAGAATGGAGGAGAAGGGATTGCGGCGTGACCATCCCCCCTGGGGGGTGATTTCTCGCTTCCTGTCTCTATGTCTCTCTCTGTCTGTCTGGCGAGCGCACGCGCCCTGTAGCAAAAAAAACCTCTCCAAAAAAAAAAAAGACAGACACGCAGAGAAGAGAGAGAAGCCATGTGACCACAGGAATTAGAGTGAGGTGGTCACAAGCCAAGCAGAAGCTGGAAGAGACAAGAATGAATTCCCCCTACAGCCTTAGGAGAGAGTGAGGCCCTGCTGACACTCAATTTCAAACTTTGGACCTCCCAAACTTAAAGAAAAAAAAGAAAAGTCTGTTGTTTTAAGCCAAAGCAGTGGCAGTTTTGTTACAGCAGCCACAGCAAATGAATACACTCCATTACCTTTCATCCTATTAAATTCATTTAAATAGGTAATACCCACATACGGTTCCAAATGTTTTAAATGTAAAGAATTTATGCTAAAAAAGAAATCTTCCTCTTCCCATACTCACAAGCCACTCCATTATCCACAGAGGTGTTGGCTCACAGTGACCATCAAATCTCTGGGTGTGACTACAGAATGGTGCAGAACAAATCAAAATAACCTGGGAGGTAGCATGCGGTCATGGTGTAATGGAAACCCACTTTGTCCTTGCCGACAGACAGAACTGGGTTCAAATCTCATCCCAGCTCCCTCCCATATATAGACTCTCTGGGCAAGCTCTCCAACCTCAGAGGACCTCGGTTTCCTGCTCTGTAAAATGGCAAGGGCGACGTTTCCCACCTTTGGGACTGCTGTGAGGACGAGATTCCATGGGGTGAGCTGGGCGAAGCTCACAGTGGGGTGTCTGTTAAGCAGCTGTGTTGGAAACCCCCATCTCTTGAGCCAATGTCACTTCTGTTCACGTGACCTCTCAGTGGCACTTCTTGCAGTCAGCCAGCGTGTCCTTTGCTGACATGCCTATGAGAGACAACGGCCTTCTTGTTGTTCCAAGGTTATTTCTGACTGTCTCTCTGTGGTGTCTTCTTTAAGTGTTGATGGAAACCAAGGTTATATAATAGCAACACAGCAACTTTTTGAGCCCCTAAAGAGAACATAAGAAGATGATGTGGGGGAAACGGAAGTGCCTGAGCTACAAAGACAGTGTCCATACCCATTCCCTCATTGCCAAGGCCATTGGTCTCAAGTACAAAATGCCAACAGCAACCAATCAGGTCCTCAGTGCACAGGAGTCAGGGAATTTGAGCCCACTTATTTACATTACAGCTTTGGCCAGGATTCCTCTTCTCAGTGAGCCTCAGTTTTCTCCATCCCTAAAACGGAGATATTGCTCTTCTTCCTACCTATCTCAGAATTGTCATGTGGGTTACAAAGGAAGAACTTAGACATTACCTAATCCATCTCTTATTTTACAAATAAGGAAATTGGGACCCAGGGCAAGTAAGTTATCTGCCCAGGACTACCCAGCAAATCAGTAGATGAACTAGGGCTAGAACTCAGTCTTCCAGTGAGATTTCTTTTCCTTTTAGCTAGCTGATAGGGTATGAGATAAACCACTGAGGTCACCTATCTTAAAGATGGCTAGATGATAATCTACCTGGTGGTTTCTTTTTCTAAAGTTCTGTTCAAAATGAACAGCCCCAAGTCTCTGCTTTTCAGCCTTTGAAAGAAGGACATGGGGCATTTGAATGATCCCTATGACTGTGGGGCCCTAATCCCCTCCTGGCCATTGGCAGCTTATGACAGCAGTGGCGTGGACCCCCCCTCTCTGTGCCCCTTGATCAGGAATGCAGGGAATTAACTTAGTGCATAAGGCCAATTGACCTTCTGCAGGGTGACATGGTGATGGGAGAGCTAGGGGAACCTTTTAGTGACAAATGACTCTTACCTGGACTGGGTAAACATTCTTTAAACCTACACATCACTCTCAAATATTTGTCTTCCTGACTTGCACTGTATTCTTTCCAAGTTGTATGAAACTAAAAAACACCTTGGGAGGTTTCCAATCAATGTTTACCACAATCCAAACAGCAATGTCTTCTTCCTTTTTCTCTATCATTAAAAATAAAACAACACAAAAATAAATAGATAAATAAATAACAGAATATACTATTTTAAGGAATAAGGACATTTTCACTGGGAAAAAGTGGTATTTGAATTAGCAGGAATGTCAGAAAGAGCCATCTTACCCTCAAACAGGTAAAGACACTCAACACTGTATTTCGCTTTTCTGTATCTAGACACGTAGACACAAGGCATACAGGGATCGTCCATCAGCTTTCACTTAAAGCAAGTCCAGTGCTCTAGAATGAAATGACAACCAGAGAGGGCTCCTAAACTCTCCCAGGTGCTCTGCACATGTTGAGGGCAGGTGTTATTATCATAAAGCTGCAGAGCATCTTCACGTGGACAGTGGAACGCTGGAGCTTGTTTCAACCCAGATCAACATCTGCCCCTTCGGTACTGTATTTAACAAAGGCAGCCAGGTGTGGTTCAAGCAAAAGTCATAGGCTGCTGCTCGGCTTCTGATATCAGTTGAAGCTCAAACAGATGTAAGAGACCAGGAAAACAAAGTCTTCAGTCAAGTTTTTTGTTTGTTTGTTATTTATTATTTATTATTTATTTATTTATTGCCGTAGGATGTGTGCACTTGCCAGAGAGAGACAGAGAGAGGGAGAGTGATAAGTCACCCCTCCCCTAGCGGAGAGGGGGGATGGCCACATCGCAATCCTTTTTCCTCCATTCTCCTTTCAGGATTTTGAGGACACATGCACATGCGCCCACAGTGATTTTAAGCCACCAGGTCCAGGACTTGAACTGTAGTCGGTCATGTGGGAATCCAGCACCTTAACCACCATGCCACCTGCTGGGCCTGCAGTCAAGATATTTAATCTGAGGCTCTCCCTTCAGAAGCACCCTGTAGGAGAGATCCACTCTTCTTCCTCTGTGAGAGTGAGAGACAGATACAGCGACACAGTGCAGTAAGTGACAAGTAGGGGAGCATGGAAGGTGGTGAAGATAACAGAATGAAAAGAGACTACTCCTGACTGGAGGGAAAGAATGGAGAAAGCTTCATGGAGGAGTTGGGCCAGGAAGGATTCTGGTGGGTAGTAAGTGGGAGCCGATAGGGGCCTTTCAGTTTGAGAAAATGGAAAAAACATGAACACTGGGGAGTAGATGGAGGAGGAGATGAGAAAAGAGCATCAGGATCCATTTGTGTCCTGGGAAATTTGAGAGTGTGGTCTTTCTTGTGTAGGTGTGGAGGATGCTTCAAGGTATTTCTGCAGGGAGTGACATCCTCAGAGGATGGCAACCGCATCAGAAAGGAGGGAGAGCATAAAAGAATTTTAAGGGGCCTTACGGAGTGCAGTGGTAATGCAATTCTCCATGAGGCTGACCACGTGGGGAGGTTCCCAGTTGCCCCCAGAGACCACCCTGGATATGTGAGGTGCACGTGCCCACCATCCAGGGCTAGCACTCTGCTCACACTTACTGGTGTAAGAAAGAGTTCTTCCCTCTCCTCTGTTTATTCACCAATTGATTGTTTTTAAAAACTTGTTTTATTACTATTAGTCGTAGTATTTTAATTTGATCAGAGAAAGAGAGAGGGAAAGTGAGAAAGTAAGCTGCGGGGTCTGGGACACAAACCATAGTCAGCCATGTGGGAGTCCAGTGCCTTCCCCACCACGCCACCTGCCAGCCCCCATCTGTTTATTATTGATCCACTTATCACCAGCAGAGGCTCATAGATTCCTGTTTTCAGTAGTTTGTTGTTCTTCATGTTCTTAATTATTTTGATGTGAAAATTCTCCACATTGGCTGGTGGGAGCCCCTTGGTTCCTTTGTCCTTTTGACCCACGCCATCACTTTTTGAACACTGCCTTCCCTTCCATCACAACAAGCTATTCCATTTTGTGAAGGAAAAGCATGGAATTAGAAAAAAAGAAAGGGTTCTTACAGAGCCGTAAAGACAATTGTGCACTGGTAATGATAGGCAGAAGACAAGAGTAAGTTACTCTGAGTATACAACACAAAAAGAAATGATGATGCACAGGAAAAAAAGGAAGAGCTAGAAAAAAATACTAGAGGAAAGTCTGTTGGAATTATGAGAAGGTTTTATATATATTTTTTTCTGTACATTCCAAATTGTATGTAAATACTTTGGTAAAAAGGAAAAATTATATAAAAGGTTTTACTTTTCTTTCTCTTTTTTTCTTTTTTCTTTTTTCTTTTTTTTGGAGAGGTTTTTCGCTATAGGGCACGTGCGCTCGCCAGACAGACAGAGAGAGACATAGAGACAGAAAGTGAGAAATCACCCCCCAGGGGGGATGGTCACGCCGCAATCCCTTCTCCTCCATTCTCCTCTCGGGATCTTGGGCACGCACGCACACGCGCCCGGCGTGAGTTGTAAGCCACCGGGTTCGAGATGCGAACCGCGGTCGACTGCGTGGGAGTCCAGCGACATAGCCATTACGCTAACTGCTGGTTCCCACTTTTTTTTTTTTTTTTTTTTAAAGAGGTTTTTGCTATATGGTATGTACACTTGCCAGAGAGAGACAGAGACAGGGAAAGTGAGAAATTACCGCCCCCCCACAAGAGGGATGGCCATGCCACACTCCCTTCTCTTTTATTCTCTTCCTGGGATCATGGGCACAAACGCACATGTGCCCAGAGTGATCTTGAAGCCACTGGGTCTAGGACTCAAACCACGGTCAGCCAGGTGGGAGTCTAGCGATGTAACCATTATACCATCTGCTGGCTCCAAGGTTTTACTTTTCAAGAATAACATTCTGATAATGTAACAGACATATCAATAAATATATTAACAAACACTGATACAAATTTGCGGAAAACACTTTATATTTATCAATCAGCTATCAACATCAAAGATCTGCTGCAGACTTGTGTTGAACCAGGGTTGGAAAACTAGAGTTTTCACAGCTGGCTTTGTCCCGTACCTCCTCTGTAACTTCAAGTTAATCACTTCATCAATTTGAGCCTTATTTTCCTCACCTAAAAAACTCATAATAATTTCTTCCTAGATCAGCAAGGTAAGGAAGTTCAAATAAAACCATATATATGAAAACTTTAAAATGCTACAAAGGTAGTTTTCTTAAAGAACTTTTCTCTTTCTTTTTTCTTTCTTTTTTATTTTATTTTATTTTTTGAGAGATTTTTTGCTATAAGGTGCACGTACTCGTCAGAGAGACACAGAGACAGAAAGCAAGAAATTATACCCCCCGGGGGGGAGAGTCACACTGCAATCTCTTCTGTTGGGATTTTGGGCATGCACGCACACATGTTGAGCGTGAGTTTCAAGCCACTGTGTCTGGAATTCAAATTCAAAGTTGGCCATGTGGGAGTTCAGCGCCTTAACCACTATGCCACATGCCGACACCCTCTTTTTTTTTTTTTTTTTCTTACTGCCAAAGGGTGTGTGTGGTAGCCAGAGATAGAGACAAAGTACCCCCCGGTAGCGTATGGCATGATACAATCCCCTCTCCTCCATTTCTCTACCCCGTTAGGATTTGGGGCACAATCATACACACGTCACATGTTTTTAAAACAGGGATGATATTCAAATAAGCAAGATTGTCCTGGTCAGGAGTGAAGGAGCTAGAGTATTTATACTTCAGTCCTCGTCAGTCACAGGAAGAAGAGTTGAGGCATAGGCCATTTCCCAGACCTTCCAGCTCTCCTGTGTGTAGGCCGAGCAGATTCCGGCAGCTCTGGGTTCTGTCCTCAGACCAAGGGATGCAGATGCTGGCTGCAGGTAGGTGCCCAAATGGTAGAGCGGTCTGAGAAACTATGGCTAGAGAATTGATCACACCAGCCCAAAGAAGAACCTAATTCCTTTGAAGCTGGGCGTTCCAAACAAAGCAAAAAAATAAAAGCCAGTGTCACCCAAAGGACAAGCCTTGGAGGCTCCGCAGTGAGTGCGTGGAGATGGAGCCCATAGAAGTTGAGTTGCCTGCCCACGGTCACATAAATGACAGTCAGCATTCCAGCCCCGGTCTGTCCGACTCCAAAGCCTGTGAAGCCCTTTCTATGCAATATTGTTCACTACACTGGAGCCAATGCCTTGTCTCTGGTGGGCCACCCACAGAGAATCCTTCATGTGTCACAGAATCTTATAGACCTTACCTCTCTCCGAGATCCCAGAGGCCCCATGGGTGCCCTCAGGATGGATTAGCAGCCTTTTCCTCATGGTCATCTCTACCCTTTTGAATTTGTCCAAAACAAAGCACCAAGATGGATTGAATCATGACCTTGTGAACTGCAGAGAGAGACGCTATGTCTCAGACACCGGGTGGCCCTACTTTTGGCTGCAAAGACAGTATTAGTGATTTGGGGAGAGTCGGTTAGATAAACAGGTACCATTTCAAACAAAAAGCCTTGTGAGCTCATCGGCTTCTTTCTCCTTTATTGTACTTAAAGGCAAGTTTCCCACATCCTGTATTTTGAACATGAGCAAACATGTGAAGGAGCCAGACCCACAGGAGCTCAAGTCACGCAGACCTCACATCTAGCTGGGGAGCAACGGGTCAGAGCCCTAGCTCAATGGCTGGCCCTGCCACGGGCTAGCTAAAGGATCTTGAGTAAAATGCATAATCTCTCCAGGTCTATGCACTCTCATGCATAAATTAACAAGGCCATACCTACTCCATAATGTTCTCATGAGAATCAATGACCTAAAGGGCTTTGTCAAATTTCAGGCTTGGGGCCAGCAGGTGGCATAGTGACTAAGGCATTGGAATCCTATGTGACTGACTACAGTTCGAGTCCCAAACTTGGCAGCTTGAAATTCATGCCAGGTACAAGTGTGTGCATGCCCAAAATTCTGAGAGAAGAATGGAGGACAAGAGATTGTGGTGTGGCCATCCCCGTCCCCCAAGGGGGTGATTTCTCACTTTCTGTCTCTCTGTCTCTCTCTGTTTCCCCAATGAGCATACACACCATATAGCAAAAGCTCTATCTCAAAAAAACAAAAACAGGCTCAATGCACAAGTAAAGGTATTAATACACTTGTTCTTCTAGCATTTTTTAGTGTTTATTTATTATTTACTCCATGAGCATGAGAGACAGAGAAAGAGAGAGGCAGCACTCCTGGCAGGATCCAGGAACTGCAATGGATCCTGAACCTCAGCCAGCCCTGGATCATGGGCAAGCACATGCCTGGAGTACTCAGGGAGGTCTCCAGACTTCACCTGAGAACCCTCCCACGTAGGATTGCCTTGCAGAACATTGTGTTTTACTGCTGTGCGGCTATCTGGCCTCCCATCAACATGATTTTTATAAAACAAAATGCAGTCTCTTCTCTTTTCGCAAGATCATTGATCTGATATCCCCCAGACACTCAGATCCTATCCAAGAAATAAATTTGGGAGGCCTCTGGGCAGCTGTACGAGATAATATGATTCTGCACACCTTCCATATAATGAAGCAGCAAGACTCTAATACTCTGTGTGTGTGTGTGTGTGTGTGTGTGTGTTTCCTAGACTTTCTAAAAATCTTAGTTATTGTGTCTGCCTTCTCAGAGTAGAAGCAAACAAAAATCTAAGAAGTTGACCCACTGACCCCAGCAAAAGCATTACTTAACAGCCTGACAGGAGAAATTCCCAAAAGAATATAAATGGCAGCTGCATTCACTCTGAAGCAAGGTCTGGGTTGAACACCTACACATTCCAGGAGCCCCTGGTATTGATGATTCAAGACACTAAGAATCAAGTTCTCTGTGATCTGTGCTCTCTATTTGAGAGGGATGGATAGGGCAAGCAGATAGCACGGTGGTTAAGGTGCTGGGCTTCCTTCCACATGGCTGACCTTGGTTCAAGTCTCAGACCTGGTACCTTGCTTTCTCCCTCCACCCCCCGTGTGTGTGTGTGTGTGTGTGTGTCTAGTGAGTGCACATGCCCTATAGTAAATTTAAAAACAATAATAAATAAGATGAAATAAATAATCCTTTTTTTCTTTTTTGGAGAGAGATTTTTTGCTATAGTGTGCTCATCGAAGAGACAGAGAGACAGAAAGCCAGAAATCACCCCCCAAGGGGGATGAGGGCAATCCTTTCTCCTCCATTCTTTGCTTGGGATCCTGGGTATGCACACACACGCACCCAGCATGAGGTTTTTTTTTTTTTTTTGAGAGGTTTTTTCGTTATAGGGCATGTGCGCTTGCCAGACAGAGAGAGACAGAGAGACAGAAAGCGAGAAGTCACCCCCCAGGGGGGATGGTCACGCCGCAATCCCTTCTCCTCCATTCTCCTCTCGGGATCTTGGGCATGCACGCACACGCGCCCGGCGTGAGTTTTAAGCCACCGGGTCCGGGACGCGAACCACGGTCGACTACGTGGGAGTTCGGCGACATAGCCATTACGCTAACTGCTGGTTCCCGACCCCCAGCATGAGTTTTAAGCTACACATCTGCAACTTGAACCATAGTCAACTATGTGGAAGTACAGGGACATAACCATTATGCCATCTGCTGTTCCCCAAATAAATAATACTTTTAAAAAGAGGGAATGGACAGCTAGTAGAAAAATTGACAGAAAAATGTCCAATAGCACTAGCAATAGCAACTAAGACAACAGTAAAGCCCATGTTGTTTAAGTAAGTGTATATTTTCTGAAATGAAAACACTCAATGCTGATGGTGATGAGATAAAATTGGTTTTGGAAAACCAAGCACTATATAAATGTCTCAAAGGAAAGGCAAGTGAATTTTGGTTACATAGAATATGACATCTGCTGCATCTACTAATAGTGGAAAGTTTGAAAATTATATAGGAACATGGAAAATTGCTTACATGTTACATGAGAAACCACAAGACACTGAACTGCACATACATACCAAATAGAGCTGCCCACAATTGTATGCCTAAGAAAGAGAGACTAGAAAGAATATCAGTGGGTTTTACTAATTTCCAATCTCCTCCTTCCTTAGCACTTTAGGGATGGGGAAATTGAGATCAGATAATTACGCTTGCTATAAAAAGTCTGACTCTGGACCTGCGGGGGGACAGTGGAAGGGGACAGTGGAAGAGCTGGTGGCAAAGCACCATGAAGTTCAGGTCATAGAAGACACCTGGGGCTGGGGTGGAAAGGACTGGTTCAACAAGTGGCTTGGGCACATACTTACCAGGCAATGGAGTCAATTCAGTGCCAGGCCCTGCTAGGCCCTGCAGAGGCACATTAGACCTAGGGCTCACCCTTGTAGAGACCTTGGGAGAAAGAGATGGCCTCTGTCTGAAGGGATCAAAGAGGAAGTGGTATTCGGATCTCAAAGCAGAGAGAAGACATCTGGCATGCTGGAGCTAGTCTATTCCAATTTTGACAAGCTGACTACTAAATTTTTAGAAATCTTACATGCCAGTGCTTTGACATAGACATTATTTTATTTAATATTTATTTATTTATCAGAGAACACATGTGCTCACCAGAAAGAGACAGGGAAAGAGAGAGAGAGAGGAAGAGACAGAGAGTGAAAGCACCTCCCAATGGGGTATGGACACACCACAGTTCCTTCTCCTCTATTTCTCCATGCAACTGGGATTCAAAATGTGGTTAGCCACATGAAATCCAGCTCCCTTGACCACTAGGCTATGGAGATGGTCCTAGACATTATTAGAAATAAATTATATAAGTTTACAATTAGATAAATACTATTTAAAACAAAGAGAATACGCAAAACCTATCACATCTAAATTATATTTTATACATCTTACTATTATCTATGCTCTTGAGAGTTCACATCTATTTTATTTGTATAATGGAACTAGTACTACATAATGATACTACTGCACCTTTCTTTCCAACTCTGTATTCAGTCACATCAAGTTGGTAGCTTGAAACTGGCTATGATGAGAATATTTACACTATAGAAATGGGCAAATGCTATACAACAAGACTTGATTAGGACTTAATATTGACTGTCTAACATCTAGATTCTGGACTTAAATAAAGGATAGAGAAAAATGCTTATAAGCAGACTAAGCTTAAAAGTCTGTCATGGAGCCAGCAAGTGGTATAGTGGTTAAAACACTGGAATCCCACCTGGCCAACCCTGGTTCAATTCCCAGATGTGGAGGCTTGAAACTCACACCAGGCGCATGTGCGTGTGTACCCAAAATCCCAAGAGGAGAATGGAGGAGAAGGGATTGCTGTGTAGCCATTCCCCCGGAGGTGACTTCTTGCTTCCTGTCTCTCTGCCTTTCCAGTGAGTGCACATGCCCTATAGCAACAATCTCAACAACAACAATAAAAGGTCTGTCACATCTGGGGCCAAGAGGTGACATGCTGGTTAAGATGTTGGCCTCCCACATGGCTGACCGTAGTCTGAGTCCCAGGCCTGGTGGCTTGCTTTCTCACTCCCTACCCACTCCCCACCCATGAGTGTATGTGCCCTATAGCAAATTAAAAATCATCATCATAATAAAAATAAAATAAATAATTATTTAAAAAATCTATCACATCTATAGTTTTTGTGTATTATGAATGGCACCAAAAAAATGAGGTAATTCTAGTATTTGAAATTGTTTTCTGACTCAGTCAAAAAGTTACCCATTCATTGATGAATAAGTGAAGTCTCATTATATGCCTTCATTAATTCATTTTAATCTTACTCTTTAGTGTAAATGAAAAAAATTAATCAATATTCATGAAAGACCTACACTCATGACATAAAAGACTTCTTTTGCTGAGTTCTATGGTAAACAAGTATTTATGCATGGTTTGATTTTGTAACTCTACTATTGGCAGTAGGATTTCTTTTTTTAGAGAGGTGCATGTGCTCACCAGAGAGACAGAGAGGCAGAGAGAGAGAAATCACCCCCTCCCCCCAGGGGCAATGGCCGTGCTGCAACCCTTTCTC
This sequence comes from Tupaia tana, assembly GCA_026018925.1. NCBI lineage: Eukaryota > Metazoa > Chordata > Mammalia > Scandentia > Tupaiidae > Tupaia > Tupaia tana. Next base: position 70,567,375 of record JAKSZU010000013.1, read on the forward strand.
TCTTGGGATTTTGGGTATGCATGCACATGTACCCAGTGTGAGTTTTAAACCACTGGGTCTGGGACTCGAATCACCGTTGACTAGGTGGGAGTCCAGAGAATGTAACCATTATACCTTCTGCTGGTCCCTGGAGACAGGATTTCTAAAACTGATAGAAGAGTTCACAAAGACCAGCAGCCCTAAAGTTAAAGGTACATGAGATTTACAATAAAGAGTATTGCGTATTATTATTTGTAAATCAGGTGCCATCCATTCTTTACATTGGGAAATGTATAATAAATTTATGTAGCGATACAGATGCGCACATCCTTTGGGAGAGCCATTGTTAAGCATTTACCAACACATCACTAGAAAGGATTCAGGTGAGAAGTGACAGAGCAGAAGTGGGTAGAGGAGGGCCCCGTAGGGATTATGAGTTCTATAGCAGTGTGACACTGTAGATGAGGTGGCTGCTACCTCCTGAGCTCAGCATCCTTAGTGTCCTAGATTCCTCTGGCTCCAGTCCCTGGCCCAAACCATTCTCAAGAAGAAAGAGGCATGGGATAAGGCCACTCCCAACCTCCCACTGTGTGAGCCTGGTAGGAAACTGTGCTAAGTTGGACCACCCCAGGAGGAAATGCCTGGGGCCATTGGAGAGAGGGGACCCTGAGTCTTCAAAACATCCCTGAGGTGGAGACAGCCAGAACTAAGAGAGCCAAAATATTCCTTCCCACAAGGGACAACCCTCTCTAAGTCAAAGCCCCAAAAGGGGAAGACTGGGCAGGCAGAGAGGCAGGTGGAATGGCTCCAGGGCCCTTGGCACACCCTGTTGGGGACCTGTGCCTTCCAAGGACATACACTCATGCCCAATCACATTCATCTCCTGCCTGATTCTGCCATTACTTGAATCCTAGTGAGACCGAAAATTACAAAAACTCTGCCTTTTCTGTTACATGCCTTTTACTGTGGTTTCCTCACTACTTAACTTTTCTTAAATATTTAAAAATCTCCGTGTCTGTAGTCAGGTTTCTCCTTCACCACTTCCCTTTGGTTTTTGTTGATCTTATTTGTGGCTGTTATTTTTTCCCTCGGTTATTTTATTTTACCAGTTTTTCAAATAAACTGACTTATTGTTTGGTTGATCACCTGTATTGTTTTTTGTTTGAATTGGTTGTTTTGTTTCACTGTTACTACCTTTTTTTTTTTTTCTTTATTTTGCCATAGGGCACATGCACTTGCAGGAGAAAGAGAGCGAGAGAGAGAGAGCACGCCCCTCAGGGTGGATGACCATGTCACAGTCCCTTCTCCATTCTCTTGGGATTTTAGGCACACATGCACACACACACACACACACACCCCTATGTGCCTGGTGTATTTTTCAAGCCATGGAGTCCAGAACTCAAACAGTGTAGTCAGCCATGTTGGGTGCATCTATCTGGTCCTCTTCTTCATTGCACCCGTGTGAATAAAGAAGAGCCCCCATGGAGTCAGGATCAGGGAAAAGCTCCTCCTTCCCTACTTCACAAGGAGAAAACGTCTGCTAAGGGACTGTGTCAGTGTTCTGAAAGAGGCTGTGTGTTATCACGGAACGAGTGCAGCTTGGGAATTGGACCTAAGCTCAAATCCCAGCTCCTCTCCTTGCAAGCAAATAACTAGAGGTCCTTGAATCTCAGGTCCCTCATGTCGTAAATGGGACTCAAGGCTGGTAAATGGGGGGGAGGGGCAGCAGGTGGCATAGTTAGGATTAGAGCTAGCGTATGTAAAGTGCCTGGTGTGTGGTATGTGCTGAACACATACATGTGGATTATTGTTTGAGTATATTTATTTCTCCCATGAGAGAGAGACAGAGGAGGGGAGAAAGAGAGAGAGAGAGAGAGAGGGAGAGAGAGAGAGAAAGCACACCCAACAGGGTCTTAACACCATGATCTACCCCCAGCCTCCAGCCAGCTCACATCATGGGCAAGAATGTGGCCAGCATATTCAGAGAGGTCTACAGACTTGAACCAAGAACCTTCCCATGTTGGATTGCCTGGCAGAGGGTTATGTTTGTTTGTTTGTTTGTTTTTGGAGAGTTTTTTTGCTATAGGTCGCTTGCACTTGCCAGAAAGACAGAGAGAAACAGAGAGACAGAAAGCAAGAAATCACCCCCCTGAGGGGTATGGCCATGACATAATCCGTTCTCCTCTATTCTCCTCTCGGGATCTTGGGCATGCACGCGCACACGCCCAGTGTGAGTCTAAGCCACTGGGCCGGGGTCTTGAACTGCGGTCGACTACATGGGAGTATAACAACATAGCCATTGTGCCAACTGCTGGTCCCCAGAGGGTTATGTTCTACTGCTGCACCACCATGTTATGTTCTACTGCTGCACCACCATGCAGCTCCTGGCCCATGGCTGTGGTTTGTTTGTTATATGCTGGAGGGCATGTACACACGAGAGAGAGAGAGAGAGAGAGAGAGAGAGAGAGAGAGAGAGAGAGAGAAGAGGAGAGGAGAGGAGAGGAGAGGAGAGGAGAGGAGAGGAGAGGAGAGGAGAGGAGAGGAGAGGAGAGGAGCAGAAAGCACCCTACACCCTTGGAGCCTGGTCATGTGCAATCCTTTTTTCCCTCCAGTTCCCCAGCCATCAAGATTCTGGACACGTGGAAGCCCAGTTGTTTTTCAACCCACCAGGGCCAGGACTCAAATCCTAGTCAGCCATATGGGATCCAGCTTTCTCTGGTTTCCACTGCTCTATGGGGTCAGCCCCTGCGTGTAATTTTTATGAGAATTATCTAGGTTAGCCAAGAAGTCCTGTCATATCATCTGGAATACCACATAGGCTGGCAGCACAGGCAGGGGGACTTTCCTGCTGCTTCACTAGGTGCCTTTAAGTTCTTACTTCCTTTTGGCATCTGCATGTCTTCATGTTCACCTGGGAGCCATTCCACTGAATGCACATTTCCTCAGCAGCTACTCTGGACTGGATCCTGGGAAGGGCATGGGGGTTTCAGTCTCTGCAGATAGGCAGGGACATGGAGAGTCACAGTTTAGGGGCAGACTGAGCATCTGGGTGAGGAGGCAGTGTTGGGGACGAGCCCCAGGAGGACTCCAGTGGGCACGCTTGGGCAGGGAAAACTGGCTGAGAGCAAGGCTGATAGTTCACAGATGGGCGAGCAGAAGGGCCGGCACTGAGACAAACCCTCCCAGTAGCCATGCAGCTCCCCTGCCATCCAGTGCTCCAGCTTTCCATCTATTTTGCAGTTCATTTTTTAGGAGAAATTGGACTGATACAATGTCAATAAAGAGGCCAGTGGATATGCAAGAGCTTAGTATGAACTCGCAGGCATAAAGCAAATCATATATGTTAAGTCAACTGGCAGTCCTAAAGTCCTTTGAGTGCCTAGCTGAGCTAATAGTTTACAAAGAAGGACACCCACTCAGCAGAGTCCATGTGCATCTGTATTAGTAAGGGGTGTTTATGAAGTATATGATCCCAAAATAACAGCCACATGGGGGGAGGCAGCAGGTGGCATAGTGGTGAAAGCGCCAGACTCCCACATTACTGACCACAGTTTGAATCTCAGACCTGGCGGCTTGCTTTCTCACTTTCCCTCTCTCTCTTTGTCTCTCTCTAGTGAGTGCCTATAGCAAATTAAAAAATAATAATGATAAATAAAATTAAATGAAAAACATAAACAGACATCCACATGGAAACTCAGGTGCAAGAGCACAGGTTCTTCTTTGACAGTTCTTCATAGGGCCATGCCTTGGGCTTGGCACCTGGTCCTGGGAGTCAGGAGGCCCGTGTGCTAGTGCCTCTGTGACCAGCTTACTCTGTGAACTGGGTAAATCCCTGTCCCTCTCTGGGCCTCAGCATCCCCATCTGAGAAATGAAAGCTCATTGTTTCTGAGGGCTCTTTCAGATCCAGAGTTCTTGAATCCTGCCATTTTTTAAAAATACACTTGCAACTACCCTTGAGGGTAGACATCATCACTCCCATTTTGTGGATGGCGAGTCAAAGATCAGAGGAGGGAAGAGTCGAAGGTTACCAACAAGTCAGAGGCTGAGCCAGATCTGAACCCAGAACCCCACACCTTTTATGAGTATATCCCCAGGGGACCAGCAGTTAGCGTGATGAGTATATCCCCAAGAAAGTCACGCACATGAACGTGTGCGGTACGTATGTGCGTGTGGATGAGGGTGCATGCCTCCACATGTGCCTCAGAGCTGCCCTGTGCTTATTCTCTGGTTGCTGCATGTGCAGACTTGTTGGCCAGGCTGGGCCAGTTCCAGGCAGTTCCACCCTGAGGTGGGGGGGCAGACGGAGGGCTGGGGAGGGGGAAGGGAGCTACACCTACATTTTTGTGCTGCCCACTGATTTCATCTCCTGAAACACAGGCTCTGGCTGCTGTGTACTTAGCTAAGTCTGAGTGACTCCATACACAGGCAGTGGGCCGGAACGCTCCCCTCTGAGGAGCAGAGCTGACAGCCTCTGTGCACAACTGGGATCCAGGCCTGCAGGAGCATCGACGGCCCTTCTTGCACACGACAATGCATGGGTACATGTGCACACACATGCGCACGCACACGCGCGCACACACACACACACACACACACACACACTGTGTCTTTCCCTCTTTGGCCTCAGTTTCCTCATCAGTAAAATGGAAGACAGCTATCTTTACCTAGCCAGAGATCCTTAGACTTCAGAAATATGAAACTTTGTTTTGCAAACTGCAACGTACTGGAACACCCTGCTGAGAAAACACATCCAATCTGCCCGCTTGAATAGCAAAAAGCCAAACATTTTTGTTTTTTTTCTTTAATTGCCAGAGGTTGCATGTTCTTTCCTTGGGGGGTGGAGCACCCACCAGACTCTGGCACCAGAGTACCTAGGTTCAAATCTCAGTTCTACTACTTACTAGCAGTGGTGCATAGCCTTGGGTATGATATTGAATTGCTCTGTGCCAGGTTTGTCTGATGTATGTGGGCAGTTACTCCTACTCCATGGGCAGTTGTGAATGTCTGCACACACTAAACTGTTCAGTAAAAGTGGTTGTTATGTTTTCTTCTTAGACGAGGAGTAGGTGGTGGTGACTCAGTGTCACTCAGTGATTCGCTCTCAGTGCCAAAGTTAGCCTTGAGCTCTCCCATGGCTCCTCCAGTCTACGCTGTCTTTGAGGAAAATCTCTATTGTAGGAGGGATGGGCTGGTCCTCTGGCCCAGTTTCCTGCCCACAGCTCCCACAGGAAGTTTTCAGGAGGGAAGTTCAAGCTCTCACTGGTTAAAAGAAAAGAGGTAGGACTCTCTGTAGCACCCTTGACCAATGCTAGAGTTACCACTGTCATCTGTACTTGTATGCAGAGGTATTATCACAGAGAGTTGGAGGCTGTAAGGACCCAGAAATTTATCAGAAAAAGGACTGGAATGGGCCAGCAGGTGGCATAGTGGTTAAGGTGCTGAATTCTCACACAGCTGATTGTGGTTTGAGTGCTGGACTGGCAACTTGAAACTCACAGCAGGCGTGTGTGCATGCATGCCCATAATCCCAAGAGAACAGAGGAGAAGGAATTGTGGTGTGGCCATCCTCCCTAGGGGGCGATTTCTTGCTTTTTGTCTCTATCTCGCTCTCTGTCTCTCTGGCCAAGCGCATGTGCCCTATAACAAAAATCTCTCAAAACAAAAACAAGAAAAACAGGAAGAAAGAAAGAGGTCTTCTTGTTTAAACTGGTGAGGTTCTGAGTAGAGATCAAGCCCGGAGACTTCTAATCTAACTTGCTAAGTTGCTAAGAGCTATCATAAGAGCTCATTAATGGTCAGCCTGTGGCTTAGTGTTTAAAGCAACTAGATGGAGAATGGAGAAGAAGGGATTGCATCATGAGTATCCCCATTGGGAAGGGTGAGCTTTCTCACTATCTCTCCCTATCTCTGTCTCTTTCCAATGAGCACATACACTCTGTAGCATTTTTTTAAAAGCTCTTTACTGAGAAGTTTCATAGGAGAGTAATTTTATTTGCAGTTCAAACACAGCATAAGATATCAAAACACAAAAGGTCAAGTCATGAAAACTGTGTCCATCCTGAATGTGGTCACCCAAGAGAATGAAAGAAGTTTCAGGGCATGGTACGATTGAGCGTGACAAAAGGGTCAAGGACATGAATTTACATGTTAAGTATACCTGGACTTGAACCCTTCTCAGTCACTTGCTAACAGCTGAGTGACCTTAGATACTTTCCCCTATCCCTTCTGAATCTCAACTTCCTTGTCTGTGAAATGGGCTTGTGGCTTGTGTAGATCATGATATAGTGAAAAGCTCCCAGAATATACTGAGCTCAGTATATCAGAAAGATGAAATGAAAGATGTTGATCACATCATTTAGGACTGTTTTAGTATAGGGTGATAGAAATCAAACTCACACTAGCTTAAGGACACAGATGTTATATTATTTTAAGTAACCAAGAAAAGCAGAGGTGGAGCTGGCCTTAAGGAGTCCAGGACCAGGGACTCAGACAACAGCAGGACTCTCTCTCTTCTCATCTCTAGCTATTGGCATCATTCTGTCCTGCCAGAAGTTCCCTATGAGTGAGGTCATGGCTGCCAACAGCTCTTGGTTTTATGTAGGAAACAGCCCAATTTGAGCAAACATGGTGGTGACCTTTAGACACATGCAGAAATGTGGTTCTGTGAGCTTCCTTTGCATAGCATGAAAGCACTTTGCATGTGAATACACTAACCCCCTGTTGTTGTTGAAACTATAGAGCAATATCAGGTTAAAGGAAGTCATGTGTGTTTATCAGATTTCACACCAAACTACATGGTGCCAGTTGTTTTGCATCTTCAGACAATTAACTCCCAAAAGAGCATAGAACTCTTAATCCCAGGGTTGTGGGTTCAGGCCCCTCATTGGCATCACTTTGCCAGAACCTGCTCAGCAGAATGCGTTTTTCTGAATGGGGAGGGGAGAGGCTGTGGATTAGGAATAAACATAAAAATAAACACAAAAACGACATACAAGTATAGAAAAGTGAGGATTGGGTGGATCCAACTTCTCTAATGGAGAAAGCTGTGACCCTAAACTGGCCTCAGATTTATTCCTTTTTTTTTTTTTTTTTAGAGGTTTTTGCTACAGGACACATGTGCTTGCCAGAAAAACAGAGAGAGACAGAGAGACAGAAACTGAGAAATCACCCTCCAGGAGGGACGGCCACGCCACAATCCCTTCTCCTCCATTCTCCTCCATTCTCCTCTCAGGATCTTGGGCATGCACGTACACATGCCCAGAGTGGGTTTAAATCACCAGGTTCGGGACTCGAACCATGGTCAACTACATGGGAGTCCAGCAACATAGCCATTATGCCAACTGCTGTTCCCTCAGGTTTATTCTTTTAAAGGGCAAAAAATGGGGGAAGAGGAAATGGAATGCAAAGCCAGTTGTACTTAGAAGTTAGTCATCTAAAAATATGAAAACGACTGGCGCCATATAGTTTTTCTCATCTTTTGGGGCAAAATCTGATAAACGCATGTGACTTCCTTTAGCCCAATAATGCTCTGCAGTTTCAACAACAACAGGCAGCTAGCATATTTGCATGGCAATTGCTTTCATGCTATGCAAATGAGGCTCAGGGAACCGTGATTCTGCATGTGTCTAAAGGTAACCATGTTTGCTCAGATTGAGCTGCTCCCTACAGGTTTACATCTCCATGATCCATCAGGAGAGGAATCTTTCCCACTAAGCTATGAAATACCCCAAAAATGACTGTAGTTTCACTCTTGGTGTCAAGTGACCATTCCTGCACTAATCACAGCATCCAGGAGGATGAAGTTCTCTGTGCCTATACCTGGGTCTAGAGGTGTGCTCCTAGAAAGAACAGAGTAAGGGGATGATGGACAACTCTCTTCAGAGAGTGCAGGATGTTGGTGGGCTAGGAGAACAGTCTTCCACACGACACGTTAGGGTGGCATGAAGCCACTTCTAACAAATGCCACATCCTCTTAGCATGGCTTTGGTACCATGTTTATCCTAAAATGTGCTCTTTGTAGAAACAGCTCAACTTAATGCAGCTTAATGCTGACCAAATCCACCATCCTTGGCTGCTGTTTGCAGAGCTGACTCAGCGCCTACAGCAGACGAAGCCCCAGCTCTGTGGCAGTCTCACTGGAGCCCTCAACAAGGAGCTTCCCTTACCCCAATCTGTAGTTCCTAGTTGTAGCAAGACCCTGGTGCTCATTTCCTCTGCCAATCCCTGCAGAGCTCAAGGAAGCTAAGGGCACCATCCTTGAAGAAAGAAAAAAATGATAGTGTTTGCAGAGACCTCAGAAACCACTTGGCCGATTTCACAGAGAGGGCAAGGGATCAGCCTACCCAAGGACACAGAGCTGCTTTGAGTCTATGTCTTTTCCATCAAATACCTTCAGCTCCTGGTGCACCCTAAGTCCTCAGTGAATATTGGGTGAATGAATGAATGAGCTGAGATCTGAATCCAAGCCTTGTGATTCCCAAGCCCATATTATTTCTGCTACATCATTCTACTTCCCCTTGAACCTCAAAATCTTAATTTTCAGATCTAAAGTCCCTTCCCATTCTAAGAGAGATGGATTCTGCCCAGCATGGGCAGGGGCTGAGATGACCTCAATGCTCACAGTCACAGGTGAAGTGAATGAGAACTGCTTATGGTGTTGAGGAGGACAGGAGGGAGGAGTAGATTGGAGAGAGTAAGGATATGCTCATTGCCTTTTTATACTTTGTGATGTGGTCCTGTGTGTGATGAGCAGGGCAGCATGCCATTCCCAATCTGATGGACGAGAAAGTTCAAAGTTCTTCTGAAGCTGAAAGACAGCAAGTGACCTATTGAACTGCCCTTGCCCAGTACTGGAGGATCCTAGACCCTTCCTAGGTGGGGCAGTTTCTGGCTTACTAACCCACTATAGCAGACACCTGGGGCCTTTTCTGCAAGCCCTCAGCACCTGCTGCTCTGCCTGGGGCATTGTCTTGCTGGTCCTCCTGGGGTGCTGTCTTTAACTGCTACCTGATAGGGGTTGGTGGGCCCTTTTTCCAGCTGCCTGCCCCCTTGGATGAGATGAGTCCAAGGCTGTACACATGAACCATGCTGACTCTCATAGTCTCGAAAAAGATCAAGCTCTTGTCACCCACAAGAGTTGCTGACACTTTAACAAACCATTTCTCGTTCTTTCTCTTTTTTGTTTTACCCCATGCTCCCTAACAGCATTTCCTCAGATCCCCTCCCAAATAAACTACTTGCATTTGAATCTTTTTCTTTTTGTTTTGAAAGAGAGTTTTGCTATAGGGTGCATGTGCTTGCTGGAGAGACAGAGAGAGAGACAGAGAGACAGAAAGCGAGAAATCACTCCCTAGTGGGGATGGCCATGCTGCAATCCCTTCTCCTTCATTCTCTTCTTGGGATTTTGGGCATGCATGCATATACACCTGCTGTTTCAAGCTGCCAGGTCTGGGACTTGAAATGTGTTTGACCACGTGGGAATCAGCATGTTAAACACCATGCCACCTGCTGGTCCCTGCATTTGAATTTTTTTCTTAGAATCTATTTCTGGTGTAACAACTTTGACATCCACTTTTTAAAATTCATTTATTTATTTATAACAGGGGTGGGCCAGCCAGCTGGGTAACTAATTAATAAGCTAGCTATAGCTATTTTTTAAAAAAATCAATCCAGGGTGGGAAGGTTTCCAGTTTGAGTCTGGAGACCTCCCTGAATACTCCAGGTAGGCATGAATGATGTCACCAAGACCCTGTTGGGGTGCTGCCTCTGTCTCCCTCTCTCTCTCATTGGAGAAGTAAGTAAATTTAAAAAGAAAAAAGGTGACCAACAGATAGTATGGTGGTTAAGGTGCTGGACTCCCACATAGTCAACTGCAGTTCAAGTCCTGGACATGAAGACTTGCTTTCTCACTTTTTCTTTCTCTCTCTCTCTCTCTCTCTCTCTCTCTCTCTTCTCTCTCTCTCTCCAAATAAAAAATAATAAGAATAAATAAAATAATTATTTAAAAAAGAAAAAAGAAAGTAAATCCAAGTCAGGTCTGGAATGCTTCAATGCCTTATTGCTCCACCTGCTCCTTTGCCAGCCCCACCCTCACCAGTCCTGCAAGTTTCTCCACCACCCATTAAAGAGGTGGGCACCTGTGAGGGTGTCATAGGTCATGCTACTGAGAACTGGCACCATGCAGGACCTGACTCCATTCCTGAGCCCTGGTGACAGTTTCCCGTGGCTCTGACAAGGTGCCAGGAGTGAGTTGGCATGTACTCTGCCTTCTCAGACAGGCTGCTGGTCCATCCCTGTGCCACACAAGAGCCCAGCTTCATGTCACCTGGTTCCTGAGCTGACCCCGGATGGCCTATGTTTCTGGTAGCACGATCTCCAGACCACTGGGTCTGAGGACCATAGTCATGGAGTCCTAGAGTATGGGAGCAGGGCACTCAGAGAACGCTGGAGACGTATAAGGACTGGGCGCCTTGTCAAACCCTTCCATTGCTGAGAGGAGGATTTAGACCTGGGTGGGCAGGGCTTTGTCCAAAGTCACAGTGCAACAGGACTGTACCGAGACATGAATGCTGGGCTTTCTCTTATCTCCATCCAGTACAGTGTTTTTTGCCATCTCTTATCATCAGACGATGGAAAGAGGAGAGGGCAGCATGGCAGAAGAGCAAGGACAGTGGATTTAAGGCTGGGCAGACTGTGACTTGAAACCCACTTTTGCTGACTCTTGATTGTGTAGCCTTAAGCACGTTATTCTGTTCCATGTGCCTCTATTTTCACCATTCTAAACTTGAGGACCTATTACCCAACTATCTGACAGGGTTCTCAGGGGGCTTAGCAGACGTAACTGAGCTGGAAAGCACCTGGTAATAACAGATGTCCAATAAACATCAGGTGTCTCTAAATCTAGAGATCCCTTCCATGTTACACCCCCCAAGTGAAGGTTAAACAGAAATATCCTCATCCGCTTCATAAAGAGGTCTAGAACGTTTATAGCAGGGTCTATCGCAGAATTTCCAGGCTGTGCTTCAGAGTGTAGCTTCTCTGTGAGGAAAGGCACCACGTGTAAAACAAAGCATACCAAGTAAGTCTGGAAAGGATTGCGTTAATGCAGACCAACCCGAAAGGTGGCAGGACTTCTCAGGCCCTCTGCTTCTTAATATACTTCGTGCTTGGACAGCATTTCTCCACATACGGGAAAATCTAACTTTTTGTCAAGAGCGTTAAATACCTCCCAGCAGCTGGGGGTGCTCCAGGTAGGCAAGAATCATGTCACGGGGAGACCCTGTTGGGGGCCTACTGAAGTCAAGGGCCTTTGGCTTTGTATTTTAATGTCTGCCATTTACTGGTGGGGTGACCTTGGCCACGTTCCTGGCCCATGTGAGTTTCCCTTTTCCATTTGTAAAACGAGAGGGGAACACGGAATCCCTGAGGGAGCTTTCAGTTCTGTCGTGATGGGACCTTGCAGCGCCTCTCCTCCCTCAGCAGCCCCTGCCTGTAACTGAGCACACCAGCTCTGACCACCGACCTTCCTGGGAGCCTGGCGCGGTGTTCCAAGAGGGCGCCTGGCTGCCCGCGGTCCCATTGCTGGGACGCGTCTTGCCTTCGAAAAGGTAGGCAGAGCGGAGCGGGGGCGGGGCCGCTCGCCTCCGGCCTCCTGCCTCCTGCCTGGAGAGGCGACGTGAGGGCCGCCGTCCTCCTCCGCCCCCTGCCGGGACAGTCAGCCGCTGGGGGATTAAGAGCGGGCCCAGCGCCCATTCAAGCCATTCAGCAGCACAGGAAGCCGTGCGCGCTCCTGCCCGCCCGCCTCTGCTGGGCAGGTCTGCGGGATTATGCGCTTTGTGCTGCCGACTCGCACAAAGGGAGGCCCAGCCGGTCGGGAAAGGCCGCGTCCCCGTCCCGGCGGGAATCCCGCCCGCTGCAGAGCTGTTCCCGCCCGTTGGCCTAGCTAGAGGCTGAGCCCTCACGGGGTGACCAGCGTTGCTCTTTCTCTGCCTGCAGTGGGCAGCTCCAGGCTCGCAGGGGCATGACGGGTGCCATCCCTGCCAGTGCCTCCATGACACAGTCCCCGTCATTTGCCATGAACCTTCAACTTGCGTGCAGACGCCTTTCTTCGGGACAATGTAGAGACCTGTACACAGGCAGGCAGGCACGCAGGCAGACGGGTGAGGACAAGTTCTTCCCTGAGCCGGGAGGCTCCTAAAGGCCTCTGGGGACCGGCATGTTCCTTTTCTCTGCCTTACTAGAGCCCCACCATCCCATCTTTAACCAAGACAAACTGGATCTGGACTTGAAGGCTACTCTTAAGTCATAGGTGTCCTTGTTGGTTCCCAAAGGCCGATGGTCCAGATCCAGCTGGACATAGACTCTGATGCTGTCCTGCCACACCCAGGCCGTAAAGGGGATCCTGTTGAGATTTGTGCTTTGGGTGCTGTGGAGTGCCTGGAATGCAGCCCCATTCCTAGTTTCAGTCATATCTGTACCACCTGGACAGGGACAGTTCTCCAGGTGGCCTCGAACCAACCCAGTTCTCTCCCTTTCCTGTTGTAGTTCTTAAGCATAACAGCAGAACGTGCTGGAAGATCTAAGATTGGTTCCCAGTCATCCTGTCTATGATCCTGGCTGGCAGGAAGGCTGAGAGCGGATCATGACATGAGACTCTGTTGAAGGTGCTTCTCTCTCTGTCCTCTCACGCTCATGAAAGTATAAATAAATTTAAATGTGTGCGTACTCAAGATCCCAGGAGGAGAACAGAGGAGAAAGGA